>NMXI01000049.1:367470-491225 GCA_002851675.1 Verticillium nubilum | reverse complement strand
TATTCCTTGGTTGCGTTCCTTGTAAACGGCGTTGAAGGGTAGCCCTCGGAATTCCCCACTGTATGGAAGCCTTCCGGATAGATTCGCCGTTTGTAATAGCCTCGAGGGCCTGGTTGACTTCATCTTCTGTATATCGAGGCATTGGTAACTGAAGTAATGATATCCTGAATTTGGAAGGAATTGGTGCAGAATTAGTAAAGATACGTTAGGTTGTAGAAGGGTGGTTGGGGTGGCGGTGAGGGATTTTGGGGTGGCCCACATGGGGGGGTGGCCCGTAAGTGGGTGAGCAACGTTATCTAAATTTGGTCTTCACCACAACCGACATTCGCTTCAATAACACAACACACTGCACAAATCAACTCATTTCTCGCCATGGCTTTCAAATCCATTTCAAAGGCACTCGTTGCCTCGGCTGCCCTCTCGCTCCTAACGCCGGTGGCGGCACATCTCTTCCAGTGCCCCAACTACGAGACGGTCTGGATCACCGCCGAGGGTACTCAGTACGGCATCTGCGACAACACCGATTACAAGAACGGCGGCGGCAGCATCGCTGTTCACAACTGCGTCCCCTCCACCCAAGAATGTCTCAAGCTCTGCGATAAGGACTCAAGGTGCAAGAAAGCCGTCTACGATAAGAAGAACCAGCTCTGTCATCTCAAGAACAACGACAAGACGGCCGAGATGGACTGGGCTGACGACGACGGTTTCGATGTTATCCACCGCGACGAAGGTACCGAGCTCGCCGATGGTACTCCGATCAAGACCTGCCCCAACACCGGTGCTGGTTACAGCACTGGCAAGACGTACTTCACCGTCTGCGTCAACACTGATTACACCGGGCCGAATGCTCACACGTTCCGCAACACGCCCAACCCCCATGCCTGCGCCGACAGGTGCGCCAAGACCAAGGACTGCAAGAAGGCCGTCTACGATGTCAAGAACAAGATCTGCTACGTCAAGGAGGCTGGTACCAAGGTCAAGCTGGACTGGGTCAAGGACGAGCGCTTCATCTCCATCGATACGAAGACTGGCGCTGCTGATGACCTCAACGAATCTGATGATTCTAACAACACCAAGCCGGAGGTACCCCAGAGTGATGCCGCCAAGGTAGGCCAGTGGTCCGATGTTATCAAGCTGCCCCTGATCCCGGTCGCCGCCTACATCGTGCCCGCCTACCCCGAGCCTGAGAAGATGCTCTTCTTCTCCTCCTGGGGCAAAGACGCCTTTGGTGGTGCTTCCGGCAAGACGCAGTTCGGTGACTACGAGTTCGCCACGGGCGCTATCTCCGACCGCGAGGTCGCCAATACGCACCACGACATGTTCTGCCCCGGTATCAGCCAGCTCGAGGACGGTCGCGTCATGGTCCAGGGCGGTTCCGACGCCGAGGCCGTCAGCATCTACGACCCCGCCACCAACGAGTTCACCCGCGGTCCCGACATGAAGGTGGCGCGCGGCTACCAAACCTCAGCCATCATGTCCAACGGCCACATCTTCACCATCGGCGGTGCCTACGCCGGCAGCCGCGAGGCCAAGAACGGCGAGGTCTTCAACCCTGACAACCAGGAGTGGACCTACCTCCCCGGCGCCGACGTCAAGCCCATGATGACGACGGACCACGAGGGCGTCTGGCGCGAGGACAACCACGCCTGGCTCTTCGGCTGGAAGAACGAGTCCATATTCCAGGCCGGCCCCTCCCTGAACCAACATTGGTACAGCGCCGAAGGCGAAGGCTCCGTAGTCAAGGCCGGAACCCGCGACGACGACGACGCCATGTGCGGCATCTGGGCCATGTACGACGCCGTAGCCGGCAAGATCCTCTCAGCCGGCGGCGCGCCCGAATACACCGACAGCGACGCCACAGCCCGCGCCCACATCACCACCATCGGTGAGGCCTTTGCCCCCTCCATCGTCGAACGCGTCCCCGACATGGCTTCCCCCCGCGGTTTCGCCAACGCAGTCGTCCTCCCCGACGGCAAAGTCCTCGTGACAGGCGGCCAGCGCCGTGCCGTAGTATTCACCAACACGGACGCCGTCCTCGACGCCGAGCTCTTCGACCCGGCCACGAAGAAGTGGACCACCCTCGCCTCCGCCGCCGTCCCGCGAAACTACCACTCCGTCTCCATCCTCCTCCCCGACGCAACCGTCTTCACAGGTGGCGGCGGCCTCTGCTACGTTTCCAAGATCGGCGGGTCGACCGCCGGCTGCAACAAGGATGCAGACCACGCAGACGGCGAGATCTTCTCCCCGCCCTACCTCTTCTCCGCCGACGGCAGCAAGGCCGTCAGGCCCGTCATCTCGGCGCTAGCCCAGGAAGCCGTCTCCGCCGGCGCGACGCTGACGTTTGACGCCGAGGGCGACGTCGCCTCCTTCTCGCTTGTGCGCACAGGAACCGTCACGCACTCGGTTAACAGCGACCAGCGGCGCATCCCGCTGAAGAGGTTCCGCGCGCAGAACGGGAAGTTTTCCGTTACGCTGCCGGGTGATCGGGGCGTGCTGCTACCGGGATATTACTACCTGTTTGCTATTTCTGCAAAGGGTGTGCCGAGTGTGGCTAAGAGTGTTCACGTCATTCTGTAGGCGTGTCGTGGGCGAGGGCCGGGGGTGGAGGTGTCAATATGATGGACCGGTAGATAATAGCAATACGCTGCGGCTGCTTAATGTAATCACTTAATTTTCCAGTTGGTTACAATTTTTACGCAAGTACTCAGTATCGCTCACCATCTTAGCCAAATACGGTAGTCACCAATATCCGGAAGGCTATCATCTTCCAGGTCTTCCCGACGACTATTCGAACAGCATGATCTTTTTTCACCAGCGTCAACCATGGGAAACTCGAGAAAGCTGGGATTTAATCATCATGTCTACTCATTTGCTTCACACACATATTAGTGCCCATTCGTTGTACCATTCGCCCCGTTGGCTGCCACAGCCCTATGCGTCCCCTTGATGGGTGCACCGTTATGATCGGCAGAACTCCAACAAGCAGTCGCGCTGATCCCGTTGGCAAACCTCACGTTCCGATCATCCGTCTTGGCCATGCCATTATGCGTGCCGTTGAATTTCATGTTCGCGATCCCCTCATATCCCTTGACACCAGTACTCTTCTCAAGCCGCTGGGCAATTTCAGGGTCGACCTCGCGGAAAATGGCAATCTGCCTCTTCAGGAGCTCGTCATTCTTGCACGACGCCATCTTGCCGGTAACGTTGTTGATGAACCTCTCCTTGGCACCATCATCAAAGACGTCCCGCCACAGGGCTCGCGGGGCAATGAAATCCTCGGGGCGAATCTGCGAGAGGAAAGTCACGGCCTCGCCGGTGAAGTGCGCGTGAACCTTGTCATAGTCCACCATTCTCTCCCGGAAGGAGATGGGGTCGATGGATGAGAGGTAATTGGGTCGCGCGCCCTGGTTGAAGAATGCCATCTGGCCGTCGCGCTGGAAGTTGCCTGCCCGGTAGCCTGTCCGTGAGGCGTTGACTGGCAGCTGCTGGTAGTTGACGCCGATGCGGTGACGATGCGTGTCTGGGTAGGAGAAGAGGCGCGACTGCAGGACGGGATCGGCGGAGGGCTCGATGCCCGGGGGCATGTGCGACGGGTTGAAGGCAATTTGCTCGACTTCGGCGAAATAGTTGATGGCGTTCTCGTTGAGGGTGAACTCGCCGACCTTCTGGCGGGGGTATTTCTTCTGCGGCCAGACATGGGTCAAGTCGAAGACATTGAGCTTGTCGTTCTCCCAGGCGTCCTCGGCCTCCTTGGCCGTCATGGTCTGAATCTCGACAGACCACTTGGGGAACTCGCCACGCTCGATGGCCTCGTAGAGATCCTTCTGGGAGTAGTCCGGAGAGTAGTTCGCTGAGGCCTCTTGGGTAACGAACTTGGTGCCTTGCATGGACTTGAAGTGCATCTGGCAGTACACCCACTCGTTATCCTTGTTGACGAGCTTGAGCGTGTGACCGGCATAACCGTGCATGAATCGGTAGCCATCGGGAATACCGCGGTCACCCATGAGGATCATGACCTGATGAATGGACTCGGGGTTGTGGCAAAGATAGTCCCAGAACATGGTCGAGTCATCAGCGTGCGTGAGATGAGTTGAAGGATCCCTCTTCTGTGTATGGATGAAGTGAGGGAACTTGGCCGGGTCGCGAAGGAAGAAGACTGGCGTGTTGTTCGCCACCATGTCCCAGTTGCCCTGCTCCGTCCTGAACTTCACCGAGAAGCCTCGAGGATCACGGGCGAGATCGTGAGAGCCAGACTCGCCGCCAACGGTCGAGAATCGTGTCGTGACTGGACATTTCTTCCCCTTGGTCGAGAATAAGTCGGCCTGGGTGAGATTCGGGATGGGGTTTGTGCACTCGAAGAAGCCGTGAGCGCCACTGCCCTTTGCGTGGACAACGCGCTCGGGAATGCGCTCGCGGTCAAAGTGCGAGAGCAGATCGATAAGGTGGAAGTCTTGCAAGAGGAGAGGACCATTCTCGCCAACCCGCTGCGTCTCGTAGGGGTGGGCTACGGGAGCGCCGTTGCTTGTGGTGTACGTTACATCCCTGGATGACGCCTGGCGGTCATCCTCAAAGGATGTAAACTGACTGGCCACATGGGCTGCGAATGATGTATCAGAAGGCATTTTGATCATGTGTGAGTTGTTGAATTCTGGAAAGCCTCCAAATTGGTAGGCAGGCTGCTGTGAACGGCAGCCCTCTTAAGCTCAGGGCGAACTCACGCTACCAGACAGAAGTGAGACTGATGGAACTCGTTCCGTCATAGTGCCCGTCATGAATGAGCAAATCAGAGAGGATTGATTTGGAATGACGCTCAATCTTTTGCCAAACTCGGATGTCCTGGATGGGAAAGTGTAAATGCGATGCTGTGAGTGAATGGGATCGGCGGTCGATGACGCCTGCATTCACTGGAGCCATCAAGACCCAGCGCTCGCTAATCGGCGATGCCATGCCGTTTGTGGCCATTGACGGCAAGGCGGAGGGTTTTCCGCCCAAAAAAGTCGATGTCATCCGATCAGCGACATGGTGCCACCAATGACGAGTCGCTGGTCTGCTTGAACTGCCTTCTCATCTGTCCTATGGGCTATGGGGGGAAAGCGTGTCTGCTCGCAATCGATGTCATTGAATTTGACGGAGGAAAAGGTGCTGGCTACCGGCCCTCCCCGCCTTTGTCCGACTCAGATCCATAAGAGTTTGGAGAGGACCATCGTGCGCGTGTGTTGAAGACTGTGGCGAAACGGGCCTGGATCAAGTTGTAAGCTTCAAGTCGTTCTGATTGGGCTTCTTCATCTTTCCAGCACGAATTGCCCTCTGCTTGGCCTTGCTCTGAAGCCGTTTCCGTACCGCCTTGCCCGGGTCTTTTGCGACACTCGTCGTGAAGTTTCGGCGTCGCGGCATATTTTAAGCCGCCTTTCTTGTTCTCATGTAGCTACTGTGGCAAGCTCGGACCAGCACAACGGGTTTATCTATATTGGATGACAGTCGGACCATGTACAACTTCTTTATATTTGGATGGCAGGCCCTGCATTTTGGCAGCGTTGAAACGTAACAACCATAGCAGGACGGAGCTGCGTAGTAGTCATAGCGACGGAGTTATCATGATAGATGAGTAGTCCTGGTGGCGGTCGGGATGCGACGTTTACAAGGAAGTCATCAGATACAAGCTGAAGAAAGGGCCGTCATACTGGAGAGATAGCGCGCAGTTCTCCATGGCATGGATATCACGTTTGGATGTCACAAATAACATAGTGGACGGTATATCATGTCAGGACTATCAGGAAAGATAGCAGGCAGGTACTTTGCATTTTCCCATGGTACCATTAATCGGATCAGGTAGAGCGAAATGCTACAGCTTTGAGCAGCGTTCGTATCGAAAATCTCCGGCTCGACTTGTACTCCCAATCCAGCTAAGACGATCGACACGGCACAATGAATCCACGAACCTGTAAAGAACTGATATGTATTTGCTGAAATAGATACAAGAAACCTTCCCAATCAACCTGTAACCGAAGCTCCCACGACGACGAGTCACCCCTGACGGAAACCATGTCGTACGCGCCTCGAAGGCCAAGCAATCGATTTACCACCCAACGCAGCCTCAAGACGGGGTGAGCTTGAGCAGGCGCCCGCCAGGACCATCTTCGAGCGTCCAAAGGGCGCCGTCCGGGCTCTCTCGGACGCATCGCATGCGTCGGCCCATAGGCAACCGCTGCGCCTCCCTCGCCGACTCGCCCGAGATCTCCACGCGGACCAGCCCCTGTGCGCCGAGGCCGCTGATGATGACATTGCCCTTCCATTCGGGGAACAGGTCACCCTTGTAGACGACCATGCTGGCAGGGGAGATGACAGGCGTCCAGGCGATCTTGGGGGGAGTGAACTCGGGGATGGTATCGTGGTTGGGGATGTCGGTCCCGTTGTAATGGTTGCCCTGGGACACAAGCGGCCATCCGTAGTTGATTCCTTGCTTGATCAAGTTCAGCTCGTCGCCACCCGCCGGTCCCATCTCGACCTCCCAGAGGCGGCCTTGGTCGTCAAAGTCGAAGCCCAGTGGGTTTCGGACGCCCAGCGCCCACACCTGGGCCGCGACACCGCCTTCGGAAGCAAAGGGGTTACCGTCGGGAATTGAGCCGTCGTCATTCAGACGGATTATCTTGCCGAGGTTGCTCGAAAGGTCCTGAGCAGGGTAGAACAGCTGCCTGTCGCCGGATGAGATCCAGAGCGTCGAGTTGGCGCCAAAGAGGATGCGATGGGAGAAGTGGCCGCCGCTCTCGTCCTTGATCGACTGGCGCCATATGACCTCTGTGTCTTCGAGCGCACCGCCGCCGTTGTCGTCCAGCACCAGCCTGGCACGCGCGATGGCGGCGCCAGACTCGGTGCCGGTGCCTGGCTCGGCGTAGCTGATGTAGACCAGTTTGTTGCAGTCGAAATGCGGGTGCAGGGCCACGTCGCCTAGTCCACCCTGTCCGCCGTAGAGGACGGTAGGAACACCCGTGATGTGGCCCTTGGAACCGGTGGTCGGGTCGACGAGGCGCAGGCTGCCGTTCTTCTCGGTGACGAGAACACGCTCGTCGGGCAGGAAAGCCAGAGACCACGGCTCGGCGAAGTCTGCGATGGGCGTAGCTTCGAACGGGTTCGCCTGGCGCGGTGCCACCGGTACAGCCGAAGCGGCGGTCACCAACGCCAGAGCGCGGTAGGCAGTTGAAAGTACAAAGCGCACCATTTCTCTCCTCTTCTCTTCTCTTGTGTTTCGTTTCGGTGTCTGGCGAAAATGAGGTGACGATTCTCGATTGGTCAAGTTGGTATGCCAGCAGCAGTCGAGGTATAAACTGTCGAAACGCGGTCTCGCGGGGACTTCAGATGCTCCTCCCAGTAACGTCCCGGGCCCGACCTTTTAGTACCTACTCAGGCGCTACCATGCCTTTCCAAGAGACGGAGGAACTCGAATGACCGGCGCATGCCCGTCCAGCGTCATAATGTGACCATTTTCGGAGCCTTGGGCCGCGGCTAGACAGGAAACGATCGCCAGAATTTAACCTCTCTAGTATGCTTAAAGCATGGTAGATGGACGCCGAGAATGTGACGCGGCAATTGGTTTGCGCGCGACGATCCATATCTATATGCTACATAACCCCATCTAGGCTGCTTGGCATCAATGATGCAACATTAACACTCACCAAGTTCCCTGTTTCATATCCGGCATTCCCCAGAGTGGCAGGTGGTTGGCGGTCGGCATTACAAAGCGGCAGCAGTGCCCCCGTCACGGAGACAAGGGCATTCCGTCCCGCTAACGGGTATAGGTGACCTAGCGTTGTTATACCGGATTTAAGGACAATTGCCTGAGGCGAAGTGGCTGGAGGTTCGGGGGAAAGAGACGAGAAAGAGGGTTCTTTCCCGGCACGCTAACCAGTATGGCCAAGATGGTCGACATGCCGTAATCAAGGACGATAGAATGAGGTGGAAGAGCTCCTCATGCTGGTGATGAATGCAAGGAACAGGGTGCTTATCGAGGAGCTCCCGGCCACACTGACCAGGATGAATAACCTGGTATTGACATGCCGTATTCAATACGATTGACCGAAGCGGAGCAGCTGCAGGTACTGGTGCTGGAGACGACACGCGGCGGCTGTCAGCTAATAAGAGTCCCGCAAGGTCTGCTCTTGGACGTAACGCGGGATGGCACACATTCAGTAGCAGCAGAGCTGCCACGTGTGGTCAGTTCCGATCTGGCTTTGTAGTGTTCCATCGACTCGGCCCACTCGGGCGCTAATTAAGACTCGGTACTCTCAACCACGTCGGCCTCGAGCCTGCGGCCGTCCCCTGGGGGATAATGGGCCAAAAGGAGGATAGCGACAGCAATGACAACGAGACCCTAGAGATGTCAGTGAAGTTCAAGGATGCCACGCGACGAGATACGCACCCCGTTGCAAAGGAACGTCAGGTTCCCTTTGCCAATCGCCGAAAGCGACGAATAAATGAAGCCAAAGAGGCCCTGCGTCGTCAATGTCGCCGCGCTCTCGACCAAGGTGATGGCACTGAGCGCATCCTGGCGCAGATTCGGAGGGCTCATCTCCGTGATGACACCCTTGGCGGCCGGCGCTGAGCCGGATGCAAAGGGAAGAAGGAAAGCGGCTGCGGTTGTCAATCTTGGCGCACTCACTCGGGGCAAACTTCGACTCACCTAGGTACATATGCCATCCTTCAGTCGCCCAAGCTGAGATGGATGTGACGATACCGTCTACGACCAGACTCCAACGTAAGAATGACAGGTCAAAGGTGCTGTCCTCATCGTCTTCCTCCGGTGGTGGCTTCGTGGGCTCCTCAGCGTTCATCAAGCCTGGCATCGGATCCAGGTCCTCGGCATGAGTGGGTATGGTGTCCTCTTCCTGATCAACGGGGCGGCTCTCGTGACGTGGCCGCGAAGCCATCGAAGCAAACCAATGGCGACCAAGATCGATTATCTTGGGGAACATGAACATGAGAAAGATGCCCCTTATCAACGAGTTGCCCGCCATGAGCGTGCCGTTCTCAGTGGTGCCAAAGTCGAAGCGCGAGGTGGCGTACATCTGGATGAGGATGGGGGCATAGCCGGTCGCGAACTGCCAGGTCAGCGGGCGCCAAGGGAAGATGTACACTGATATCAGACTTACCACTCCGAAAAAGACACCCAGCGCAAGAAACACCAGGCCATAATGCTTGGTGACCTTGCCTGAAGCGAGGCGGTATCGCTGAGGAATGAGGATCCCGAGCGGCGAGAACATTCCCGAGGCTGCTTTGCTAGTCGTGTCCGCTGCTTCGTCATCCTTGACGGGAGATGTAGGCATGAAGAGTGCACCATAGATGGTGGCGACGATGAAGCAGCCAACGGCGACGGTAAAAGGACTCCGGATGCCGAACAAGTCGCCGAGAAGACCGCCGACTGATGATGGTCAGTGAGTAGTGCAAACCAAAAACGAAAATAAAATTGGACTTACAAAAATAACCACCGGCGTTTCCGATCATCAGGGCGCCTTGCAGTCGACCGAAGACGCCAGTGTGTTTCCTCCTCTCAATGGCCTCAGAAACAGCTGTGTTTAGAACGAGCCTACCGATTCACCACCGTCAGGACCGAAAGAGCATACCTTCTCAAGTATCAGACTCACATGTAGCCCCTCGGACCGCCAAAAACACCCACAACTTGGGTCCCCTGCATGAGATAGATGCCCTTCCTGCCGCCAACGCTGACAGCAGCAATCTGACAGGCGACCCTCACGGCGAGCAGCGACGTCTGACTGACGAGAGCCCAGCGCGTGCCCCAGCGCTTGATGACAGCGCCGCAGATGAAAAGGTTGACGATGCCGCAGAGCGAAGTGGTCATGCCGAGGATGGACACCTGCGTGGCCGTCGCGGCGTCGATCTCCCTACGGGCGCATTGCTTAGGGGAGGGGGCATTGTGTGTGTAGAAGGCCTCGCAGGTCATGACGCGGAATACATAGATGATGCTGTGAGGCTGTCAGTTCGATATGTTCCGCTTTCCGTGTGATGCACATGAGTCAGGAGCTCACGTACGAAACCTGGGTGAGCCCGAGAGTAAGGGAAACGAGGAAGCCGGCGAAGAGAATCCTATTCTCGGGCGACCAGAGGCGGGGGCCGAGGCCGGAGGGCTTCTCGGGCGCGAGACTGGAGTTGGAGCTTAGGGTGTGACCGGCACCGGCACCGGCACCGGGGCTCGGTCTCGGACTCGGGCTCAGACTTGGTGGGAGGAGGGGCGTTGTCTCACTGGGACTCATCGTGTCGGGCGTTGGCGTGGTCTGAGTGCCGTTTCGCCAGTATGCGATGGGTCAGGAGGGTGAGATTTCGCTGATTTGTGAAGGCGGCGGGGATGATTGAAAATTGGGAGCGTTGCCACTGAAGCGCTTTTGGTTGGCGGTGACGTGACAGGGCGAGGGCGAGACGGGCTTGGTCCGGGTTCGGTCGGTTCGGTCGGCATCGGCACGCGAGGCAAGTGCAATCCATAAGCAGATAGGTGGGCAGGCGCGATGAACGTCTTATCGTGCTTGCCTGATATAGGTACCTTACCTTAGGTATCACCATTAATGATGTTTTCTCGACAGAATGCGCAGGCGCGACTGATGGTCAAAAGCTCCTGCTCATGATTGCATGTGCATGCCGTGTCGCCTGTCTTCGCCATCTCGCCTTCCCGCACGGCTGCCAGGGCATCACCGAACTGCATCACACCCAAACCCACAACCACAGCGCGCCAGCCCACAAGTCGGCAACTCGCAATTTCGCGAACTTCATTGACGTGCGCATGCGATCTGGTCTGGTGCACCGAGAAGCTCCCGTCAAGATGAGTGGACCTCTTATGAACCACAACCTAAGCGCTGCTAGAGGATCCTGCCTCGGGATCTCGGTGAGCAACATGCTGGATGAGCTGCGGCACTGCTTACTCCTGAGAACTGACCGACCAACCAGTCAAGCAACAGTTGCTGATGCTGACAGGTTCACGTGCAACTATCACAGATTGCGATACTATAACCAGAGAGCCAAATCAGAGCTTTTTATTTTCGAGGACAAGAATATCGTATTTCAAGAGCAAACCAAACGAATCCAAAATCAGTACCAACAGGCAACGTCTCAAGCCGTCCCTCATAACCAGCGCGCCAGATGCATCACCAGTCCGAAAGCCAAACCCGAGTCCACCCTGTCCATGCAGCCAACGCCCATGCCTATGAATCAAGCCTCCCGACTAGTTACGAAACAATGACACATCCTCTCAGATGTTGTTGGTGCCATCATCATCCCTGTTCTCGTCAAAAGCCAGCCCAGCAGGCCGCGCCTTGCGAATGTTCTCCGCAAAGTTCTCATTCCTGATAGCCACCGACCCAGCCTCCCAGTTATGCGTCAGCATCCTATCCCTCTGCTCAGCGGTATCCCAGCCAAAGTACCCCAGCAGCGGGCCCGTGATCCACGTGCGCCAGTGGTTCTCCGGCCCACCGTTGCCAAAGTCAGCTCCGTCCGCGAAGCGGAAGCAGTGCGTGAAAGCGCTGTCCTTGTGATACACGACCGCCGGCTTGCCGTCGCCCTGCGAAGTCCACTGGATCTGGCTGTTCTCGCGAATGTCATACCCCTTGTGCTGGCTGACGGCCACGTGCGAGACAAAGTTGTCGCTCTGGCGCACCCAGACGGCAATGTGCTCCCAGTCGTGGCGGTGTCCGTCAATGGGCGTAGCCGTGTCCTTTTGGAAGTAGTAGGCATAGAAGATGACGCAGTAGCCGCTGTTGCAGCGCTGGCGCGAGTAGACGTTGCCGCGCTCGAGCATCTCGGCATTGCGGCAGCCCGCCTGCGGGGGCCATTCGAAGGGGAAGAGGCCGACGGCGAGGTCGCCGTTGGGACCGATGGCGGGGACGTTGTAGCAGCCGTCCGTGTCAAAGTCGAGCGCGGGCTGGAAGCGCTTGTCGAGCTCGGGGGCACGGCCGAAGATGGGGCCGGGAGGAGGCGGCTGGGGGTCGCGGGGAGGGTTCTCGGGGTCATCCTGGCGGGCTTGGATCGCGGCTCCCAGAGAGGAAGGCAGGGCCGCGAGGGCGAGGAGGCCAATGCTGAAGAGCATCTTGTATGAGTTAGGTGGGGTGTGAGGAGAGGAAAGGAAGACTGGTGCAGAAGGTGATGTGTTGGTGGATGGTTTGCTTGTAAGTGTCGTGCTGCTTGAGACGGTTGATGGAGGCGATTGCTGTTTGAGATGATTGTGTTGATGATGAGGAGGCAGATGACAATAAAGGCAGATCTTGAAGCTGTCTTTATACTTGCTTTCCGGTCTGTGATTCCTCACATCACAGCCTCCAGCTCGTCTGCCTAGATTTCAGCCATCTCGGACCCTAAGTCTGGTTGACGATATTCTAGGACCGCCGCTGCGGTCAACTTCGCGATGCATCAGAGTTGTAGTGAGGCTAAGAATTTCGGAGGATCGCAAGAAGGATCAAACGAAGGCTGAGCAGAGAACGAGCCTACCAATCCAAGCACGTAGTCTAGAAGCCATACCAGGAACTCTGTACCTGGAACTGCTGCACTGCGCTCATGAACATACCCCTGTCATGCAGATCGTGGCCTGCTTCCAATCACTTAGGGCTGTGTTGGGGACCCCGGACCCCTGACGATGGTTACCTTCAGTGGTGGCTATGCCCCCGGATAGATCATCTAGGGCGCCGCAAGCCATGCGTCCCCGGCATTGCGGGCTCTATTCTTGGCATCGTGCATGACGAAAGCTTGTTTGTCACCCGCTCGCGTCCACGCCACTGTCCATGCCAGGATCGTCAGGTTACACTGCAAATGAATGAGGATGAACTCACATCCTCTTGCTGACATGTCTTGTTCAGCTTCGAGTCTAGGTATATGCAAGATCTGGCTGGAAAGGCCCACATGGTCAGATCGATGTCCTTGCTTCCATCCGTTGACACCAATCCCCTGAATGAGCTGGTGAGCACAGCTTCGGGAGGCGATCTGCGAGTTTGCGGCACGGCCAGCATTGGCAGTGACGGGGTTAATCCCCTGTAAGTCATGGTGCTTCCGGAGTTGGACATTTATTCTTGCCGGCGATGAGAAATCTTTGTCATCCCCTGCAAATAGCTTGAAATGATGCCATCACTGCCCACGATCAGACTCCAAAGGCCCCCTCGATGAACGACCCAACAGGTCCAAAGTGCGTACACCTGGGGCAGCCTGGCCCTCGCGACCTCCTCAAGCATCTTCCCATCCAGTGCTGCCAGAATACTATGTGTGCCTTCCCTGTTAACAACAATGGTCAAAACGACGCCATCGTCCTCCTCAGTTGCCGAGGGCCGCCGCACGAACACCGGCTCACACGGGCAGCTCTCTCCATCCTGTGGCTGCCATCGCTTAAAAGTCCCCGTCTTCCAGTAAGACTTTGCCAAACTCCCAAAGAATGCAGCCTGCACCACCTTGAGGCCGTTGCCGAGTCTCCCAATGGGAACCGCAGTTCCAGGCGAGACACCGCCGTTCCCAGCTGTACAGTACGCGTAACGATAGCTCGGGTCCATGGACGCGCTCTTGGTGATGCGAGGAAGCTCGGAGGCCATGCCGGGGATCGCTGCCGCAACAGTCACGCGACCAACCTGAGTGATATCGGCAGTGTCCACGTCGGCGAGCTCGTAGCGCGCCAGTGTACCATCTTGGTACGGTCTGGCAGGATCAAGAATGTTGCTCAGATTGTATTCTTTGTAAGGCACGACGTTGACCTCGTAGCTACAGAGATCAACGGGAACATTGACGTGGCCTATTGCTAGATCGACGTAATCGTACGCGTTGGCTGAGTGGAAAAACATGAATCCGTCTCTTTTGCGCGTACGTGGCAATGCTGAGACTGATCAGGAACTGCCTGATGGCTGTATTGAGCGTGGCACTTACTGCTTGCCGGTAAACTTATCGAGGACCAAAAACTGCGTGGAGGTGTCGGGCTCGTATTCGACCATCTCCATGATGGGCTTGGTCGTGTCGCTGACATCCATGTGAATGGACTGAGAAAACAGTCAGATAAACTATGAAAAATGTTAAGGGCTGGCCACCGGTGGTCTTCACAGGTGAGGCCTAAAAGTATATTTATCCTAAGATACAGAAGGTGAGGGGAGAAATGGAGAAAAGGAGTATATGACCGGGAGAAGAGTAGCAATGTGCGGTGTACACGGGCCCCCTCTTCTCACATGATGGTTCCCGAGTTCGCTGCGAGTCCGCCGCCATAACGCTCTCAGGTGTAGTATAGGCTGCGGAATGCCTAATACTAACTCACGGGTATAACCCGTAATAAAAAAAAATGTGATCAGAATCCATGGTAGTCTTACATTTCGGACAAAGACGTGTTTGTCCGTCATCGCCCAAGAATGAATGTAGCATGGCTTGCAAGGCAGACCAGTCTTCCAAAGAACGGATACTGGATCGGCTGGGATATCCATGGAAAAGATGGAAAGAGCCTGGCCGTCAGGGCTGATGATACAATTGAAGGTGAGTCCGCTCTTGTGGTCTTTGGGAGGGTGAGCACAGATGCCGAAGCCCTCAGCCGGGCATCGATCTGGGCGTATGTGAGCATTCGCTTGGACTCTAGAGTCTTGGCATCACCGGTCTGAAGCATGGTGAAGTCTGTGTGAGCCAGTATCTGGGATCGTTAATAATGATAGTGACAGCAATTGCCTCGACTCACCTCTTCTCTCTCGGGGTGTGCTACAGGCTGGGCCTTCGTGTGGGGGTTCTGGTCTTGAGGGAGGTGCTGCCTCTTTGGGGGACGACATTGACGTTGTATTCATCTGACCCAATGAACCCATTTGGAAGATGGATTGATTGCTGAAATAATCAGATAGATATTCCACGGCATTCAGAACAGCAATCGCCATACCTGAGCGCCAAGCAAGGCCGACCATGGGTCTTGAGCCTTTTTCAAGGGTGTGTTCGAATTCAATCCAAACATCACAGCAGATAGGTAGCCATTCTTTATGGCATTCCGGACTACACCTTCGGCAGTGTAGCGGCTGGTGTAGTAGACCGAGCCATCTGCCATGCGGAATTGGTGAAGCATTCCCAGGCTGTCGAAGAAATGCTGCAGCACGGCATTGGGCTTGGACCAATCCTCGGACAAGGGTACCGTGAAGCATCCAGCGCCGACTTTGTGAGTTGTGTCAGCCATATGAGCCATCAGTGAGACCAAGTATGCTATTGCTTACCTCAAGAAGGTTCCGCCAAGCCACTGAGGCCACGTCCCCGAAGCCTCGCACTTCACCTCCTAAGTCGTCTCAGGAACAACCCGGAGATAGAGCGGGACGTAAACCAAGTCCTTCTCAGGCACAAAGTAGTTGTTGTAGAGCTTTGTGCTGGCTTCTGTGGGTGTGCCCATTATAGATCTGGCTCAGAAACAGACGATCAACCACTCTGCTCTACTCCGACGAGAAGGGTTACCGACATTCCCAGAGCTGTCGGTTTCTGTGATATGCCGAGTATATGTACTCACGCACGTGATTATGACAGCTTACGAATCAACTCGCCGTCAGTGGTTCATCTCGAAGGATATTCTCCAGATCGAGCCCACCATACTGTCTTGAGACGCGTTCAATGCGGCCCCAGGATTCGGGATGCGGGAATTGCCGGAGGCGGGGGAAGGCGGGGTTAAGGCATTTCTAATGCGCAGAATGTCGACACGTCCAAGTCTCCCATTGTGTTCCCGTGGAAGCGCATGCAGGCTACACTTGACGCGGAGTCGGGGCATTATGTGACTCGCAGTTACTTGCACGAGAACGGCACGGAAGGTGGGCCCCCCTTTTGAATATACCGCATCTCTAGAGACCTGACTGATCCTTGTCTAGTGAGCAAGATTCTTGGTGGCTCTGCAGCACGTCTAGATGCAGGAACAAAGTCTCTCCTGGTTCAAGAAACGGCTTCCTCAGTGTATCATGTTGTCGAGGGCTCAGGCTACACCATGATCGATGGAAAGCGCTATGACTGGAAGAAGGGAGACACATTCCGCATCCCTGCAGGGAATGCCTACGAGCACTCTGCAGATAAAGGACTGGGCGCAGTCTACCTTTATCGTTTTGACGACAAACCGATGTTGAGGTCGTTGGGTTTCCACCGCAGTGCCGACATCGATATCGAGTCTCTTGTTTCCAATTAAAAGAAACTTGAATGATCCAGATGTTGAGTGCTTCAGATATAGATGCCAAAGTAAACGCAAATTTGATTATCCATCATGGAGATCTACAATCCTTCGATCATAAACCGACCGCCATCTGGCGTGCGACCACCCATTGCCTCTTCCTCCTCATCTTCCTCCACGATGACATCCAACGGCACATCCCCCATCTCAACATCCCGCTCAACCCTCATCTTCGAACGCCCCCTGTCCCCTGGACCAGGCAACGTAGGCACCGCAACCACAACCTCCTGCCGTCCCAGCCCATCCTTCTTCTCCAACCTCTCATGCCTCCTCATCCTCGCCATTTTCTCCAGTCCTTCCCGCCCCTTGACGATCTTGTCGACGATCCATATCATAGGCAGGAAAATAGGCCACATCGTAACAAGGCCAAGTAACCAAATCGCCCACAGCACATAGTCCGACCTCTGCAGACGACTCTGTGCGAGCCATTTTGGCCGCTTGAGGGACGGGAAGAGAAGAATGGAGAGTCCGATGAGGATGTAGCCACAAATACTGGCGACGGTCACAGCGACGATTGTTTCGCGGGTGAGCTTGCCATTGACGGTGGTGGGGGTGGCAGGGGGCTGGATGTAGTTGTAGTTTGTAGGAAACATTTTGAATCGAGGCTTGGATTCAAGTTCTGCAGTGTAGCTATGGTGTGCTTGGTCAGGGCAGGTCTGGCTTGCTCGTGTTGGCGTCTGAAAGCGCAAAGTCGGCGGCTGCTCAATTGATGCAGTCCAGACGGCGCAATACGGTCAAAATGATCGAAGCAATGGCAGGTCATGGCCAACTGTAGACTGGATGCAAGTCCCGCCCATATAAGGTCTGCTGCTGGCTTTCTCCGCTGGATCCATAATGAGGCCGCACATACAAGGCCTCAACTCTATCTTGGTTGGTAAACCTTACCTCGAAAAATGGTGGCAGCCCTCGGGCCCTGTCAGGACACCCCCAAGGTGTGGCTCCAGCACCTTTCTATCATGGCCGTGAGGCACTGAGGGTCACTCGGCTTGCCATAAGCCACCATCAGGGTCTCGAAGAGGTACCTTACATGACCAGTCACTTCCAACGCCTCTCAGGCTTGATCAATTTTCTCTGGATTACATCGTATTATACAATAACAAATATGGTATCTTTTGCCAACGGAGAGCAACGTGCCAAAGAAGTTCAACCCTATGTCCCACATTCCCATGACACCAAAACACACCACCATGAAAGCACCTTCACCCTCAGTCAACATCATCATCCGAATCACCTTGTCCGCCCTCCCCTTGACCCTCCTTCCAGCTCGCCATCTCCGCAACAGGCACACGTCCCCTCAACCACCTCAGCGTGGCGTCGGTCCCGCGCTCGAGTACGCTGAACCTCGGCACCCGGAAGCGGTTGCCCGACACGTCGAGCTGGCGCAGCCCGCCGGTGCCGCCGAGCAGGCCAATTTTGGGGTTCAGATGCGCAATGTCGTTGTTATTCGCGTCCACGACTTGCAGGCCCTTGATGCTCTCAGGGTCAAGCTCGATGAGGTGGTTGTTGGCGATGAGCATTACTGACAGTTGCGGAAACACGACGCGCAGGTCCGTCGGCAGAGCCGTGATGCGATTGAGCGACACGTCCATCTTCTCGAGCTGCGGCGATCGGAGGTTTGCCGTCAACGGCGTGAGACTCGTGATGTGATTGTTCATCAAGTTGAGCTCACGAAGAGCGGGCAGCTCCAACTCTTCGGGCAGGTACGTCTCGCCCACAAGCTTGTTGTGCGCCAAGGATAGGGCCGTCAAGGTGTTGGCAAAGAAGGTTAGAGACTCAGGTAGCGTCACGAAGAGATTGTGGTGGAGCTGGATTTCAGTCACCCGGGTGGCAGCGGCAATCTTGGAGCAGACGACAGGATGCAGCGAAGAAGACTGGGTCCCTGAGCGGTCCAACAGCCCGCCGTTCTTGACCGGCCACGTCTGGCTCGACAGCGTGTGCGACCTCGACCGAGCCGGCGAGTGGGGCACCGACGTCGGTGGAGTGGCGAAGTCGTCCATGTCGGATCGACTATCATGGTCTCCTTCCTCAGTAACGACCTCCTTGGCCGGAGGTTCGGGCGCCTTGGCATCCTCGGCAACG
Source organism: Verticillium nubilum (assembly GCA_002851675.1). NCBI lineage: Eukaryota > Fungi > Ascomycota > Sordariomycetes > Glomerellales > Plectosphaerellaceae > Verticillium > Verticillium nubilum. The sequence continues at coordinate 472,963 of NMXI01000049.1, read as the reverse complement.
GCAGCCGCAATGGTATGCGCGGTGCTTGTGACATCGTCATATGGCGGCGGCGGCTCAAGCCTTGCCGCCAGAGCATCTTTCAGATCTTCCGTCGTGACCGAGATGAACTTCTTGTCGCGCAACGGGTTGCCACTGAGGCGGATCATAGCGAGGTTATCCATCCTCGCAATTTCCGGTGGGATGATGCGAATGTCGTTGGCGGAGAAATCGACGTGCCTCAGCTTCTCCAAGCTGAAGAACCCCTGAGGGAACTCTGAAATGCTATTCTCGTCCGCAGTCAGCGTTAGAAGACTACTCCAAGAGCTGACATCGGGTAGAGATTTCAGGCGATTCATAGACGCGCTGAGCTGATACAGTGCCGGCAGGCTGACCGTCGTGCCAGGGGTAGCGATGTGCGTGAGCTGGTTGCAGGAGATATCGATTGACTGCAGCTTTGGGAGGGCCTCCACACCCTCTTCAATAAGTATTTTCGAGAGCTTATTCTTTTTCAGGTTGAGTTCCGTCAGGGGCATCTGGGAAAGAATGCTAAACGGGAGCAGTTCAAAGCTGTTCTCGCCAAGATTGAGGATGCGCAGTCGCTCAAGATTCCCAAAGTTGGTCGGAAGAGACGACACATTGTTGCCGTGCAGGTCCAAAATCTCTAGGTTCTCAAGATTGGAGACGGATGGATCTAGTGGTCCATACAACAGGTTATTGCCGAGCTTGAGATCGCGAAGCGAGGTGAGCTGCGATATGACCTCGAAGCAGTTATTTGCCAGGCGATTATTGGTCTACAATTGTCAGTTTTCGAATCAACTTCATGTTCAAAACGCAACATACCAGGTTCAACGAAGTCAGCAGGCGAAGCTGCCTCAGCCCGAGGGGCAAGGAGATCAACAGATTTCCATGCAGGTCGATCGTGTCGAGCCCGCCGAAGATGTTGCCAGTGCTATCCTCATCAGCTGCCAGGTCGTCGGCCGTCACATCCGGGAAAATGCTGTCCTCAATGAGCTCCATCTCATTATCAGCTGCAATCAACCGTGCCAGGTCGATACTCTCCGCCCAGCTCCCATCATTGGTCCCCATCATATCAGCATCGTACATCTTCAACACCTCGACAGGCATCGTTCTCAGCCCCATCGCCGCGATGTTGAGCCTCCCAGAGCTTCGCGCATCGCCAAGACGCTCTTGAATGACTTTGTTTTTCGCATTTTCCGTCCTCCGCGTATTGAAAGGGTCGTGAGTTACAGCGATGCCGAAATCGAAACTGTTGTCCGCCGGTACAATTGGCGACTTGAGCGGGAAAGCCTTCGGGTCTTCCGCCACAGACAACGAGTCCGGCACCAGGTCCAGATCGGGCGTTTTCTTCGTGGCAGCGCGCTTCGCGGCCTTGGCCTGCGCAATCTGCTCGCGGAGTGCAGCGGATGACTTTCGGCTGGCAGCCATGGCGTCGGACTGCTCTGCGCCTTCGGGGGGAGCCGCACTTCCAGGCTTAGGTGTCGTTCGTGTTGGCCTCGTAAGCCGCGACGGAGTCGACGTTGGCTTGGCGGCCGGCTTCGGGTTGAACTTGGGAGCGGCCGGCTGTGCGGCGGCTGTTCGATCCATGGCGGGCAGCGAAGGCTTCTTGAAGAGGCCATTGACGGACTGTCTCTGTTTCAGAGGCCGTGCTGCAATCGTCTTGGCTCCGATCTTGGGTGGTGCCGCAATACCGGATGACTTGGTTGGGCTAGGGCTTCTGTCGAAGGAATGTCCGATCGTAGAGGCTGAGAAATTCGTCGAACGGCCTGGCGTGGCGCGAGGAACGCCTCTGACAGAAGGCGTCCTTAGAGAAGCGATACCTGACGTACGCCGCGACGGCGTTCCCTCGATTGTACTCAAGGGTTGTCTAAAGCTATTCGTAGAAGCCCTGAAGCTCGACACGCTCCCGTCATCGGGGCCAGAGCTGGACCCTGGACGACTCCTTGCCTGAGAGGGTGGTCGCATCGATCCGTCGGAGGTGTAGCTCGACCCTGGCCTCGATCCATTGCTGCCTGCTCGCGAGCGAGACCTCCTTGTACCGTCCGGGTCGAAGAATGAGGTTGACTTCTTGCTCATTGCCGGGGAAGAAGGGAGTTGTGCGAGGGTCTCCATTGTTCGCTCGGAGAGGGAGGGTCTTGGCTTCGAGGACCTAGGTCGGATGGTCTCGGAGGAGAAGCTGTCTGCGCCATCGTTGACGGGGGGTTCGCGGTCCACGGGAGACTGATTCGTGGTGCTTGGGGTGGGAGCTTGAACTTCAGACGGGCGTCGAGTCAGGGCTGTCGGTCTCTTGAAGAGGAAGTGGTCTGTATCGGTTGGAGGATCGCTCGTCGGGGTGTGGCTCGTCTGTGATTGCGAGGGCGAGTGGGTGGGAGTAGTTGAGGCGGCAAAATTTGGTCTTGACTCTGTGGCCCGTGGTCTGGCGGCAGAGATGTCTCGTCTCGGTCGTGGGGTCGTGGCTAGGGGTTCAAGTTTCTTCGATGGCAGGCCCGAAGCTCTGGGTAGCTGGTCGCGGGAGGCGGCAGGGCGCAGACGCTGCTTCGGGATGGAGGTCAAGCTCTCTCTTGAAGGGGCTGCTCGGAGGTTTGAAGTTGATGTTGACCTTGGCATTGGAAGTCGTGACATGCGGGGGATGGCGCTCTGCCTGTTGGCCGCCGCCGGCTTCTCTTCCATCTTGAGGACGCTTTCGGTCACCGCACTTTCACTTGTCGCAACAGCATGCAGCGATGGTGGAAGGACCAATACCGAGCTGCTGCAAACGTCCCCTGGGCTGGGTACTATGTGCACGGATTTGGGGCAAGGTCCTAGCGCACGGGAGTTGAATGGGGGGTCTGCAATAGTGAAGCTCGCCCGTGTCGGGAGCTAGGGAGGGGATCAGTTTGTTGGCTTCCTAGCGTCCAAATGGCGGGGTTGTCAACAATGAATGTAAACAAGGGTCGTCATGCGGCAACAAAGAGCCAGATTGAGGTTCCGCCACGCGCAGCTCGAGTGTGACAATGAAGGCTTTCTCGATGGAACCAAAGAGCAACGAGTGGATGGAAGAAAGGAGAGGTGCTCCTAGTCGACTGCCGAGGGCGATTGCAGATGCGAGAGCTTGTTAATTTCCCGATGCTTGCCCCCAGTGCAACATCACCCGCCACAGGTCTGGATTGATTGGCTGTGGCGCAGACCGAGTTTCTGACCCGCCACACCGGAGCCTCCTCACCGACCTTCCCACTGAATCCCCTGGACGCATCAGGCAGTAGATTCTCAAACTACTTCCAATTCGCCCCGTTAGTCAATTAAAATTGAGAAGAATTCATATCTCACTCCTGCTGAGTTATGTATTCATCAGCAGTTGTCATCGGGGCCTGGGATATAGCCCACTTACCCAGGGCCCGATCATTCTCAATCGCGGCCAAGGCGATAGCTCTTGAGTCTTGACTGTATCAGCGCAAGCTCAAAGGGCGGCATGTCCAACGTCGAGACCCTCGGCGTAAGCTCTGGGACAAAAGACTGGCTACCTCACAATAGGGCGCAAAATGCACCCAACCGAGCACACTTCCAGCACAGCCCCCGAGAACCATAGTCTAGCCTCATCATCACCGAACGGGCCAGGTCTGGATTTCTTGTTCTAGGCCCTCGCAACCGAGAGTGATGACAGACAGGATTGCTAGCATCTTGTATTACCCATCGCGTATCTCGTGCACCGATATTGTCTACACATACGATGAGGCTTGATGCCCAAGTTGGATACTCGATGGTCGCTCCTCCATTAGGATCGCATGGCTGAAAGGACGATTAGATCCCCCAAGATGATCGATATAACTGTCTCTGATTCCATGCAAATTCCAAGACGATGTCAGTGCTCAAGAATGGCTTTCACCATAGTAATAGACGCCTAAACCGGGTGATGCTGCGGGTCAACGCACGCAGCATCGGTACAAGGCCAGGAACCTCCTTGAAAATCAAAATGTGCCTCCGAATCCGAGTCCAAGCATGATTTCGGTGATGTTGGACGAAACAGAGCGCGACTGGCCGGAGCTTGGGCTCCCCGTAGTGTTAGAGGGGGTAGAACACGGGGGAAGGTGGAGAGCAGATGAGAGACAAAACCTGGAGCGATTCCGGGGGAGGCGCACCTCTTAGGTATCCCCTCTGCATGAAGTGTAGTCCGACACACATACATTCCCCCCATGAAGAAAGTGATCCGCAAATCCAAGGCACCGCAATTCGTCAGATGATCCGCTCCACGTGGAGTCCGAGACTTCACGCGTCCTCCACTCAGCTACCCCCACGGGCAGCTTCCTGCAGCATCGTGCTGCAACATAGATTACCCAAGAGGTTTCAGGGTCTGGGCATTGCCAAAAGCAGAATTGATAGTTTTATCCTGCAGGCATGGTCTCCTCCACCGGGAAGGGGGTTATCGACGTGTGTCACCCATCGGGTCGAATCCGGTCGCCGCATCGACAAATTGGACTACGCCGTAGTTCTGGAACCGGACTCTCCTTGTGGTCCGCCATGGCAGTGGCCACACCATGATGGTCAGCTGAAAGAACGTGCCGCACAAAGGCCGAGAGAAGGATCAGGCCGACCAGACACAGTGCTTGGGCAGAACACAGCGAGAGTCTCGCCACGGCCAGTCGGCTGGACGCCAGCAGCTTTAGACTGATAGTCGTTACTACCGCAAGTCTCTAAGTGGTTCAAACGCAAATGACCCATTAATGACCCAGCTCAGAAAATTTGAGCTCAACGGTGTTTCAAGCTATGCCCCATAATGCCTGCCCGGTGAGATGATGCGAGGGCGCCCAAGTTGCAGGTGAGAGTACTGGGTAATGACTCCCTGCAATGCGACCTCAAGCGAGGCGAACGATTCAGGCGAGGACTCAGACGATAAAGGGCACGACCCGGCAGATTGGTTCACCATGCAGAAGCGCCTGACGACTCGAAGCGTGATCCGTGCCGCAGGGGAACAGCCGGACTCGCGGACTGAGGTGACAGGAGACGTGGTGGCGAAACCGAGTCCGAGATCGAATCGAAGACGAAGGTCAGTCATGGCAAGATGTTGAGGCGCGACGGGAACAACAGCCAGGCTGCGATGGGAGTCGGCTGTAGCACATGAAGGGTCTCGTTGACGGTCATTCGACGGTCGGCCGAAGATGACCGAAATGAGGGTGCCGAGCCGCCGAGAACGACCAGACCAGTAGTGCCGTAGCGCAAGCTTGACTTACAATGGAGTGGGGTATCGTGGGTATCAAGCGGGCTGTGGGTCGAAGACTTGCAGGACCAGTACCAAAAGGAGTTTGCCTAGCAATGGAGTTCTGTTCAAGGCTGGCGGGTACGGGCAAACGCGTCGTGGTTCCGAGGCCATAACCGCTCGACCCCGCATGTAGCACGAGGGTGAGGGGCTCTTGTGCCTTGTGCCTTGTGCCCTCCCTGCCTGCCGTGGTACTGGAGCCAGAGCCCACCCACTACGGCAGACCTGGGGTAAAGGAGGGTTGGATGGATGTGTGGAGATGTTTGAACGGCTGATGAGGGAACAAGCGAGGACCATCCTGATGAGAGCCGGCGATGGCGGCCGGGGTTGAACGGCTTTGGACGACGATGATTGAGTCGAGCGGTGTTTGGCGCTGCGGAGGTGGCTTTTTGGGCGCAAGGATGTTATTTTCTGGTTAGATAGGAAAAAAGCTACGACAGTCAAGGTCCGGTCCTTTAGCTACCAGGTAAACTAGTAAGCAGGCAAGGTAGGTAGGTAGGTACCTAGGGGATTTGGGCATGGCGTGCGGCACGGTAAGCGAGTGCCTCCCTGGCAGTCAGCAGAGGGAAATTAAGAGGAGTCACGGGTTTTGAGACGTACCTACGAATGAATAGCTTCTCACATTGCTGCTGCATAGCTGCAGGGAAGGGACCAAGAGGATCTCGCGAAGCAGGGAAATCGCGGCCGACAATCACCTGGTCAGTTGGCAGCAACGACTGCCGCGCCATTGGCAAGTGGCAGAGGCCCCCTTCTCCGTACCCTTCCATCCAGTCACCGCATGCTTCACCCAACCCCTACAGCACAGCTCCCACTCACTTCATCCAACGTCCCTCAGGTCCTGCACCAACCACACCACATGATGGGATCAGATGGTTCCTTCGAGCAGATGTCCAGGGTATTATTCCCTTCAGGGCGTCCCAGCAACAAACCTTGTCTCAGCATCGAAATGTCCTCGACCCTCCATGAGGCCATCGAGAACACCGGTACCGTGACTCAACTAAACTCAACACCCGCTCATTACCCACGACAGCGCTGTGTCTCGGCCACTCGCTTCCCTTTTTCTATTCATGAACAACTGTCAAGGTCATACAAGCACAACAAGCACCATCCTGCGGCGGCGCGGCAACGGCTCAGCGAACCAATTTCGTCCTCTTCGATCAAGGGGCATCCATCCATACTCAAGTCCCAACAACAGACATCATGGCAGTCGATACAAAGACCATAACCCAAATTCCACTTCCCTTCCTCCACCTCCACCTCCACCGACCAGGTGCGTCCCTCCCCTTCGTCGCTTCCCTCCACATGTCACGCCACTAACAAAGGCAACTGTGCCCCAGACGGAGAGGGCAGGCTCCACCCCCAATAACCGCTAGGCTCAGAACCCCGGTCTCCCCAAAGCCCCCTCGTGCCAAGGAAGGCCCCGGACCCCTCTTCCACCAATGGCTGACGCGAAGGCCGGGGTCACGATCGTGTCGAGAACGCATCTCGACGGTCCGTCGTCCCTAAGCCGGTCCAGGTCGGTTCACGGTGTTTGTTGCACGCAGTGGCTGCACGGCAGGCCGCCACTTATCCTTTCGCAATCCCATCACCAACCCCTCCCCCGGACGCCAACCACCACTCATGATGTCGCATCCCCGTCGAAACCTGCCAAACCCGCCGCTAGCTACAGTGTCGATCGGCTTTCGACTGGACCACCCGATACTCCTACAGAACCTGCGCAGCTTTTCCAGACCCGTCTTTGCGGAGAACCTCGCCCTGAGTACCTCTGCTTACCCCCTACGATTGCCATTGCGCTACACCTCTTCAAGCCTGGCGCGAGCACCGCGACGAACTCGCCCGCCGCCGCCCTCCTCTCCTTTGGGGTAGTGCTGTGATGCGGCCAGGATGCCATCCCGGGGCCCCTCGCCATGCGGAGGGGGAGGCCAGCCGGACAGACATGTTATTAAATGGCATCCCCCTTCCCCAACATTCACCAATCTCGACCTTTTTTCCTCGTCGTCGACCCCAGCTTGGGAACCAAACCATCAACTCATCATCAAGAGAGCTGCACAGTCAGCCTAGCCCATCGCCATCATGGCTCACAACAGTGATGAGAAGGATCTGTCCCGCGATATCGAGATCGAGCGCGGCCCTGACAACAACGCCACCCTTGGAGACGCCGGGCTCGACAACAAAGTCCTGAGCTCTGCTGCTCTTGAGGGCACAGAGGCCGAGCACAGCTATGGCTTCATCCAGGGCATGAAGACCTACAAGAGTGCTGCCTTCTGGTCCATGGGTGAGTCTTGAAACAGTCCCCACATACTCGCTGCCATGTTTTGCTAAGCGGCATGTGTCGACAGCCATTTCCGCCACGATTATCATGGAGGGTTACGACGTTACCCTCATTGGAAGCTTCTTCGGTTACCCCGCATTCCGTGAGAAGTACGGCGAGTGGCTCAACGAGGAGTCGGGCTACCAAGTCAACTCGGAATGGCAAACCCGTTTCAACACCATCGGTGCCGTTGCTAACATCGTTGGTGCTCTCCTGAACGGCTGGGCTACTGCCCGCTGGGGACATCGCTGGACCATCATGGGCTCTCTAGCCTGGCTCTCCGCTTTCATTTTCGTTGTCTTTTTCGCCGAGAACATCGAGACCCAGCTTGCTGGTCAGGTTCTCTGTGGTATTCCTTGGGGTGTCTTCGCCACTTCCGGCCCCTCCTACGCCGCTGAGGTGACCCCCCTGGCCATTCGCGGCTACCTTACAGCCTACGTCAACCTGTAAGCAGCAATCCTACAACACTATGTCTGAGGAGGATTCCAACTAACGAGCTATACAGGTGTTGGGCGACTGGACAGTTCATCTCCGCTGGTATCCTTGCCGGCCTCGTCGACATGCCTGGCGAGAACAGCTTCAAGATTCCCTTTGCTCTGCAGTGGATCTGGCCCATTCCTCTTGGTCTGGTAGCTTTCTTCGCCCCTGAATCACCTTGGTTCCTTGTTCGGAATGGCCAATTCGACAAGGCCAAGCATTCGCTTCAGCGTCTCGCCTCGGCCAAGCATCAGGTCAACCACGATGCCGCGATCGCCATGATGATCCATACCGATAAGACTGAGAAGGAGGAGCGCTCCGGTGTCTCCTACTACGACTGTTTCCGTGGAACCAACCGTCGCCGGACTGAAATCGCCATGATGTCCTTCATGTCGCAAATTACCAACGGTGGTGCCCTCTGCTACTCCGGCACGTTCTTCTTCCAGCAGGTTTTCCAGAAGACCGGCACTCCTGACAGCGTTGCCTACTACATTGGTCTTGGTGGCACCGGTGTTGCATGGGTCGGCACTTGTATATCCTGGCTGTACATCCACAAGTTTGGCCGTCGTCGCATCTGGCTCGTCGGTTTCTCCAGCTTGGTGGTCATCCTCTGGCTCATTGGTATTCTGGCCAGCGTTCCCAAACAGACCGTTGCTCTGGGCTGGGCTCAGTCGCTGCTCTGCGTTGTCTGGCTTGGCGCCTACTCTATGAGTGTTGGACCCATCGTCTACACCATTGTGGCCGAGATTGGCTCGACTCGACTTCGTACTCACACTGTCGTCCTTGGACGCAGCTTCTACTATGTCGGTAACATCATCTGCGGAGGTATCCTTCAGCCCAAGATGATCACACCTGGCGATTGGAACTGGAAGGGCAAGACTGCCTATTTCTGGGCTGTCCTCGCTACATTGACTCTTGTCTGGGGTTATTTCCGTCTCTTCGAGACCAAGGATCGTACCTTTGGTGAGATGGACTACATGGTAAGTCATATAATATCTCCTTGCGAATTGACATTAAGCTTACCTACCTTCTTCTTCAGTTCCAGAAGGGTATTCCGGCTCGCAAGTCGTCCAACTACGTCATCGACGAATCGGACGAGTTCTACAACAGCATTCAGCAGAAGCACTCTATCCAACCCGTTGCGACCACAGAGGAGTTCCCCACGCACGCCAACACGGGTGTCAGCGAGCCCACTCGCGTCAACCCTGATCTCAAGAACTGAAGTTGTTCGGCCTTCTGATTATTGAATTGATACCACTAGTACAAGGTGATCTTTATGGCGTAATATTACTTCTTGGCACCTTGCTTATTCGTCACTGGCCGTGCATGTGAAATGACGTGCATGCCACTCTCATAGACCAGGCGGAGGTTAACAGCCGAGGTCTTGACTCAGAGTGCTCGACACATATTACCCGTTCATGAGTTATCCCTTGTACGAGATGAACAAGTAAGGCGCGTCTCGCACTCGGTCTGTATCGGGCTCCCCTGAGTCAAAGGTCGCCTGCCAAGCTCCCACGACGTAATCAGGAGGTTGATTAACTTGCCATGTCTGTAGCAGACGTAGAGGGCCTTCGCTTACTCTACGAGGGATGATCAGAATCCAGTATCAGTGAGCAGTCTTCAAGCGCAGTCAGAGGAAGAGGTAGATTTCTTCAAAAACATTCTTCAGCATATCTTGTACCAGCGAATTCAATGGACTCTTTCATAGAGGACACCTAAATATTCCGCGAAAAACAAACATCTATCCAGTAGCCCCTAAAGGTGGGAATTCAGGTGTCGACATATCACAAGCAAACCGCACGAGAAAGTCACTGTCCGACCCATCCCCATCAACAATAACCCGCCCATCCGGCGCCGTAATCTGTGCAGTAAACGAAAGCTCGCCCTGCGCATTCGCCCACAGCAGAAGAAACGGCATATACGTTCCCGCCACCAACTCGATGTTAAACACCGTTGTCTCAGTGGGGCTAGTCACGGTGTTGAAATCCTGTTCTAGATCGGCATTCGCCCGCGTCCAGCTCGAGATGGCCTTGTCGCCTAACCAGATGAGGGTTATGTCGTCCCAGTCGGGGACGGTGACTTTGTATGTGCCCGTGACAGGCGCGTAGAGGAAGGCGCGGTGGTTGACGGCTGTGAATTGGTAGAATCTGGGCGGCGTGTCGTCGTAGATGCTGAAGGGGGGGAAGAAGCGGTTCGTTCCTGGCGGGTGGCCGATTCGCTCTCTCATTCCGGTGAAGACGGGCTGCGTGGTGTGGAAGTAGTCGACGTCGAGAGAGGAGTAGGTTGGGAAATCGGAGTTGTAGAACTGGTGCTCGTAGATTGCGTATTCGAGGCCACGGTTGTTGCATGATACGTCTGGGTGGTGCCGGGACCGACGAGAAGGCTGAGGATGCGCTGGGCGAGATCGAGCTGGATTCTACTGAACTGGGCGCAATGGAGCTAGACAAGGGCAACAAGGACATTCACGGATCAGCTGAACTGAAAAAAGGTAGGATGGAGCTGGGAAGAGGTTCAAATGGGCTGGGGAAAGGAAGGACGGAGCTGGGCAAGGGCTGATCCGAACTGAAGAAGGGTTCGAATGAACTTGGGGAGGGCAAGATGGAGTCTGAGGAGATCCCAGGTGATGACGAAGCAGCCGATGAGAGTGAATAGCCGGAAATGCCTGTAGCGCTGGAAGGGGTCAAATCACCGGACGCTTACGAACCCGTGATGCTCATGCTCTCGCTTGTGGTACTAGAATCTGAGCTAGCGATCTATGAGACAAAAGGCAGCAGAGAGTTGGAGGGAACATCAGACGAGGAGGTATCCGACGTCACGGCCGCTCTGGTATCGGTTGCAAGCCGGCCGAGCTCATGGAGGGCTGAGCATCGCGAGTGATGGTTAAAGTTGGAACTCTGTCATGGGAATCAGATCGCCATGGCACCCATGGAGGTGGGTACGGCCAATCTGTCGGCCAACCACCATTGTTGTGTCGCGTTGTCGTGTAGACGACAAACCCTGTTTTTTGCTCATCGCTTTGGTCTTTGAAAGTCGGATACGGTGTGTAGACCACTATTGTACCAGTATCGACACCCGTTCTGATGTCCGATGCGGACCAGACACTCAGCCGATGATGTGTCATTCTGCGACGCGGGATGAAAATTATTGTTTGGCGGCTGCCCAGCTATTTCTCATGAGATTGGTTTCAAGCCAGACTGCAGAGGTCGATTTCTGCCTCCTTGGAGAGAGCTCTATCGCAGGTATCAGGGATAGGTTTTGAGTCTGACATAGGTCCACTTATCGACTTGTATCTCGAAACCATTTGGCTCAGGCGGTCTACATGGTTTAGACATTGCGAATGTCTCATTCATCAAGCAGAAAAATGTACATTGAAATGAAGATATATTGAGTTCACTCAACTTCGTCCCGCCCCTAATCATGCGCCGCATTTCTTCTTCATGAAACGCCTCGTGATAATGAGTCGTAGAAGATTCTGTCATCTGCTAAGAGACCATTTGAGCAGAACTAGAAGAGAGCCAAGGGGTTGGTCGAGTTGGCGTCTCTGACCTGGGCGACGTCCCAGTGCTCCATGATACAAGTTCCGTTGAACCTGAAAATATCGACAACCGCAGATGGCTCTCCGCCGCCCTCAATATCCACCCGAGTGTGAATGAACGCAAGATTGTTCTCAAACGCCTGACGCAAGACGGTAAACTTGATACCGTCCAAGCCGATGAAGGGCTCGAGGACGTCGAGAGTATTTCGGCGGCCGGAAAGGGCACTGGGGTTGTGCTGAATGTAGTCCTCGGACACATGGTTGAGCAGGGCCTTGGTCGCGTTGCGTTCCTCATAGAAAGCCTCGACGAATTCCGCAAGGATGGCGCGTTGCTGCCAGGGGTTTGCACCCTGAGGAGGGCAGTTGGCTTTGCGGGAAGAGGGTCGCGGAGAAGGACTCGCGCTCGCCGTGAAGGCGAGGGCGCTTGTGCAGAATGCCACCAAGGTTGAGACACGCATGGTTGATGTTTGGGTATACCGAAATGGTTGTGGTTGGGCAATGTGTTGCTGAAGGTTGTGATTGGGAATTGTGTTGCTGAGGTTTGTGGCCAGAGATTCATGAACAACTGCCGCCAATAGCGATCTATATAAACATCAGACGAAATGTCAACGCTCGAGACATAGTTCAAGGCACACGAGGCCTTGTCGAGCCATTCTGTTGTTGCATTTGGGTGGGTTCAATCCACGACGTGCCGCGTCATTTCCAGCGTGGGGCTCAGTCTTCCCGAAACGTCTCCCTTCTCTATCTCGGTAGTTGTTCGATGGATGGATGACTGGCGTTTGTTAGACTCCGACTACACAACCAGATTTGTAAGGTGGTACGATCAAGGCATGACATGATACCGCTAACAGGCACCCCCAGTCCAAGCAGAACCTAAAAAGATGGATTGCCAGCCAGCCGGGACCTGCGGCAATGAGGAGCTGCTGTCGTGGATAGATTCAAAGCAATAATTTGATAATCCAGTAGCATATGCGCAAGTTATGCAGGCTTTCGGCAGTGTTTCGTTAACAGCCGAGGCTGTGACTTGGTTAGTCGAATTGAAAAACGCAAGTCTCAATGGCGACCCATGATGCACTGTACCTGATCTTCTAGGACTGGCGATGCTGCCCTGAATGATGCGAGGATCATCATCAGGGTTGGAATGACTTCACGAAACCCCTTGGCTCGAGTCCTGAAGGTATCGATATGTCAGACACCTGTCCTGGCACGCTTGGTTCCCGTGTGACAGGGACGCCACAGAAATCACAATAGAGCCGGTCATGGACCGCCATGGGCCTCCCAGCCATCGGTTCCACGTTTTCTGGCATCATGCATTACAAAGCAGGGTAAGATCCAGAGGTGTATTCGGAAGCAAAATACATGCGAATGTTCTCAAAGCATAGCACCTCGTGGAGGTCGAATGAGACAGGTGCGCCTCGCATGTTCAGCTGAGCAAACTCGCCTGGCAGCTGTCAAGCATTATTAGTGATCAATCCGGTCCCTGCATGAGGTACTCCCGATAGAGGTTCTTTTTCTGTGGAGCCCTGAATTTGCTTAGAGGAGCACGATTCCCTTCACATTTATTTCTCGAGTCCCTAGCTTCTCTCTCATATTCTGACGAGACTGGCCATCTTGTCACAACCAAATGACATCCACAAAATACGTCCAAACCTCGTCTTTAGAACGCATACATAAAGAAGAGCTATTTACTGAGATCTAAGACCCACCACCCAAGGTCGGTGCCCCCCAAGGTCGGTGCACTAAACCTACCCTCCTATAATACTAATTCGACTGCTTCCTACTAATACGTTTATCGCGATATCTTCCCCTATAGATATCGAATAGCTTTACTAACTATATTATTAGAATTAGAATAAAGAGGAGTATTAACTATACGGAAAGCGACGTCGTAAGTACGCTCGAAGCTATTATAAACGGCTATAGCGTACGTCGCATAGCGCGGAACTAGAATATTCCTGCTTTAACCCTCTATCGAAGGCGCACAGGCGCTATATCTATTTACGAGGCGATAGGAGCGTTCTAGAGGCTTAGTCCTATCTAGGAATACTACCTTATTAAGTAGGTACTCTTATAGGGTACTCTAGGGTTCGCTCTAACGTATACCTAACTATGTAATTTTACCTAGCGAATCCTTTATATTTAAGGAGACGACGTTCTACTTAGAACGTACTAGATAGAGAGTTTCTTATATAGAAATCCCTCTATTAGAACCCTTCTAGGTAAGCGAATAGAGGCTAGCCGCGTTAAGGGCGTTATAACTCGGATTCTTACTAAATTCTTTACTCTTATTAAAGGTCCTCGATATTATTATATTCCCCCCTTACTATACTTTAATATAGACGAAACTAGTATTATAGAGGGTATAGGTATTAATAGCCTAGTCCTAGGATAAGCTAGGAAGTAGAAGATCTATATATAAATAGCCGATTTACGCTCTTAGACCAGTATTATTAAGTATATTTCTATAATAGGCTAAGCCCTTAGTCCTCTCGTTATTTTTAAGGGGAAAATAGTCTAATAGTAATAGTTTCTAGTAGATCTCGAGCCCTTTAGAAGGTAGTATTTTACTACTTTAACGAACAGATAGACTATAAATATAACTAGCCTAGAATAGCTTTAGAATATCTTTAACCTATTATTATAAGCACGGGCGACTACGGGCTAGGGGGGCCGGGACCCTAGGGGTTACCGGCAGACTAAGGGGCCGAGCGTTAGCAGAATTATATATATATAGATGCGGCCGGAGGCCTAGATAAGGAGAAGGAGGGCATCGATTATTCTACGTCTCTATAGCTACCTACTAATAGACTTATTGCTCGTCCTTTACTTATTACTAAACTACTCCCCTAATATAATAATCGATCTATCCTTTAGGAGGCAACGACTATTAGATATAATAGTAACTAGAGAGACGCGAAATACTAGAAGCCAGACTATAGCAGGGCACTAAGAGGACGTCGATACTAGGGGCAATACGCCGCTAACGGAGCATAGCTAAGTAACCGACTAAGAGGCTATAGTAGATACTCTAATAATAACTAATAAGGAACTAGATAGGTAATTAGAAGAGGAAAGACGGAAATTCGCACGTAAGAGGAAGATCGAGGAACTAACTTTACTAAGAAGGGGGGAGGACCCCTCGGCCTAACGGCCGACTAGTAGTAGAAGAACGGCCCCTGCCCTAAGGATAGCCTACGACGAAGAAAACTATAAGGGTATATCCTTTACTAAGATCTAGCTACTACCTATCTATTATAAGGGAGCTAGCTAGGTAGAGCTTAACTCGTTCTTATTTAGTCTAGATATAAGGTTCTAAATTAACGATAAGAGCTTTCGGAGAGATATCGATAAAGTAGTATACGTAAGTAGCTACCTTATAGATAACTTATAGTAGAGATAGATAGTAAACGTATAAATAAGCTATAATTTAATTTACGACGTTACTTAGAAGGTAATAGAGACCTAGCTACGGGAAGACGCGGACGACGATAATACCCGAGTACTCTAAACTATTATTAAACTATACGGCCGTAACTAACGTTTCTAAAACCCTAAGTAGAAGTATTAGGACTTCGTGGACGCGTACGATAGCCTAGAGGCAGAGCTACTAGAGCCCTTACTATAGATCTATAGGGTTACCCTACTCCTCGCTAAGTTAGACCTAGACCTCGTTTAGTAAATTATAGCTTAAGGTATTCCCTATATAAGAATAGAACTAAATAGCGCTACGAAACGAGCTAAGACCCTACTACGGACGAAACGGACCCTAAAATAACTCTAGTATACGAATAATTAGGAATAGATAAGGAGATAGTCTAAGTACTTAGTAACGCGCTAGGAACGTACCCCTAATACGTATATAGATACTTACTAGTAAGGAAGTAGGGGATAAAGCGCGGAATAGAAAGTACTTAAAATATAGCTATAGTCCCTAAAGATATAGCTAAGGTCCCTAATAGTAGATTAATAGTAAACTACTAGGAGGTTAGGAAGCCTAGAAAACGTCCGATACTATGCCTATAATAGATTTAGTTACTACGTAAGTAACTACCCGGAAGTAGCCTATACTTTATACGGCGAATAGGGATATACGTTTAAGGGCTACTAAAAAAACTTAAGGACGAACTAGGAGCTAATCGGTAGTAGGCTACTAGTAGATAATAACTAGGAATAGGATAAGTAGTCGCAACTATTACGAAGAAGATTCGAAGTAAAGATTAAGATACGGCTAAATAACTAATAGGTCGTAGTAGAAGTAATACTAAATAACGGAGTAGACGTAAACGTTATAAGTAGCGACCTACTAAGGAGATTAGGAATATAGCTCGTACTAGATAAGGAATCTTTAGCTACCCCCCTAAGTAACGAGCGGATCCTAACCTTTAGCGTAAGGAAGCTTATCTATAAGGTTACTAATAACCCTAGGATTACGAGGATCTAGTCCTCCGAGTATAAAGTAGTAGACGAGATCCGGAACGGCTATAATATTATACTAAGTAATCCTTAGCTAACCTAGACGAACCCTATAAAAGACTAGTAGTCGAGGTACTAGAAGTACCTATTACGAAGAGAAGATATTAAGATTATAGTATTAAGGAAGGAAATTAGGAAAGTAATAGAGGAGACGGATATAATTACGATAATTATCCTAGAAAACGTCTAGATACTACTATAGGGGGTATAATAGGATAACTACTATAGAAATAAAGCTATAACCTTATAAATCCTATAATAGTTCTAAGAATTCGGAGACGTATTCGATATAGAGAGAGCTACTACCCTACTATAGTACTACGAGTAGGACTACGCTATCGATATAGAAGAAGGGAAGAGAGTTCTATTCGGGCCTATCTACGTACTCGTAGAAGAGGAACTTAAGGTACTCCGGGAATATATCGACGACTTACTAAAGAAGAGATAGATTAGGCCCTCTACTAGCCTAGCTAGAGCCCTAGTACTATTCGTCCTAAAGAAAGGTAGTAAACTCAGGATATATATAGACTATAGAGTATTAAATAAAGTTATAAAAAAGGATTATACGGTACTCCTACTTATCTATAAGATACTCGATAGGCTATCTATAGCTAGGCTCTTTACGAAGCTCGACCTTAAAGACGTATACTACTACCTTAGGATTAGGGCTAGAAACGAATAGAAGACCGCCTTTAGGACGAAGTACGGATACTTCGAGTACCTAGTTATACTATTTAGACTCGTAAACGTACTAGCTACCTTCTAGGCGTATATTAATAAAGTACTAGCGGGCCTTATAGATATAATTTACGTAACCTATATAGACGATATCCTAATATACTCGAAAATAATAATAGAATACTAGAAGAATACTAGAGCCGTATTATAGAGACTTAGAGAATAGGGGTTATACGTAAGCTTAGATAAGTACGCCTTTAATATAACTATAATAGAGTTCCTAGGGTTTATAATATCCCTAGTAGGACTCTCGATCGCAGACGAAAGAATTACTATAGTACGAGACTAGCCGATACCTAAGATACTTAAGGAACTATAGGGTTTCCTTAGATTTACGGGGTTCTATAAGCGCTTCGTAAAGAACTATTTAAAGATCGTAGTACCCCTTACTAATAGAGGTAACTATAACCCTATAGTACCCCTACTACTAACGACGAAGGAGATTATAGTATTTAAGAAACTAAAAATTATCTTTATAAGAGTACTAGTACTACGCTACTTCGATCTATTACTTAGAACCCGAGTCGAGCTAGATGCTTTAAGCTTCGCGATCGGATCTATTATCTCCTAGCTAGAAGGGGATAGCTAGAAACTAGTCGCCTTCTTCTCGAGGAAGCTCTAGGGGGCAGAACTAAGATATAATACCCTAGAAATAGAAATAATAGTAATTATAGAATTATTTAGAACGTAGAAGTAGTACCTAGCGTATAATAGAGATACTATAGAAGTACTAACTAATTACCTAAACTATAAGTACCTCCTAGATAAACCGAAGATATTAGGAAGATAAGTTAGATAGCTATAAGCCCTAGTAGAGTTTAACTTTAGAATCGACTTTAGAGCTAGTAGTAGGAACCTAGTAGACGGCCTATTATAGCGACTAGACTATAAGCCGTAAAAAGGAGAGTAAGACGAGGCTCGAGCTAGATATCTACTATCGTAGTTACGACGGTTTAGTAACCTTATTAGCGTAGTTACGGAGTACTACTAGTAGGGAGATAACCGGCTACTATAAAAGGTTATCTAGGACGAATAACGAAGAGATAAATTCTATTTATTAGGGAAATAGAGGGGGAAGAAGGACTAGGAGGATACGGATAGGCTACTATAGTACCGAGGGAAGGTATTTATACTATAGAATAACGACCTAAGGAAGGAAATCTTATAACGAGTATATAATAGCCTAATAGTAGGGTATTAGGGATATAGAAAAACGATTATACGACTATAAAATACTTACTTCTAGAATAACTTATTAAAAGACGTTAGGACTTATATCCCGACCTACCTAACCTACTAAATTACGAAACTACGATAATATAAGCCCTATAGTACCCTCGCTAGTCTACTACTACTAGGTAGGCCGTTTTAAGAGCTCTCTATAGACTTTATAACGGGCCTCCTACTAATAGTAAAGTAAGACTCTATACTTATCGTAGTAGACTAATTTACGAAGTATATATAGTACCTCTCTATAAGTAGTAGACTTATAGTAGAGGGTCTCGCAATAACCTTATAGGATAACGTCTTTAAGATATACGGGCTCCCTAGAGGAATAGTATTAGATAGAGGATCCTTCTTTATAAGTAAGTTCTAGATAATACTTTATAGACGGATAGGGATAGAGAGACGCCTATCTATAGCGTTTTACTTATAGATAGATAGTTAGACGGAACGATAGAACTAGAACCTCGAATACTACTTTAGAACGTTCTATAATACGGAATAGTCGAACTAGGCCTAGCTACTCCTATTAGTAGAGTTCGTATATAATATATCGTTCTATTCGACTATCTAATAGTCCCTAGCGGAAGCCCTAATAGGGTATACCCTAGCTAGTCCTAGTAACTTATTACGATATTAGTAACGCTAGGGAAACGTAGTCGTAGTAGAAGAACGTAGTATAGAATAGGAGGGGAATAGGAGAAGGATACGAGATCTACTATAGGAATATAGTAGATAATAAGCTAGATACTACGATAAGAACCGTAAACTAAAGTAATACGAAAAAGGTAATATAGTCTTACTATTAGTAAAAACGGTTAAATAGTAGTAACTAAGTAGGAAGCTATCGGATAAGTACTTAGGACTATTTAAGATCGTTAGGAGAGTCGGGGACTATAGCCTTATATATAGGCTATAGCTGCCTACTAGCTATAGAATCTACGACGTCTTCTCTATATTCTACCTAGAAGACTAGAAGCCGCGGCTATAAGAGCCGATACTAAACCTATAGATAATAGAAGTTAACCTAATCGTAGGGATAGAAGATATATACTTAGTATAGGAGATCGTAGCTTATAAAGGGCCGCTACGTAATAGATAGTATCTTATTAAGTAGGCTAGTTACCCCGAGAGCGAAAATTCGTAGGAGCTAGCTAGAAATATTATAGACGACGTAATTAATAGCTACTACGAGGAGTAGAATAGATAGAAGGATTATAATAGCGGGTTACTAGGAGAGTAGTAGCGGATAGTTATAGGGTATTAATAGGGGACTAGCCCCTGCCCTACTAGAAGCTAAGTAAAAGTAAAGTAATAAGAAAAAAAGAAAATAGATAGTAGACTACTAGTAGGCTAGTAGTAGCAGTAGTAGGAGTATATAGTATAATTTACTTATCCTAGCTATCCTAGCTATCTAGGCTATCCTTACCCTTAAGGCTATTACTACTAATAGTATTATCCTCTACCTCCTCCTCGTTAGTAAGGGTATTATAGTTCTATAGTAGGTTAGTAGCAGATTACTAGCGGACTACTAAGAAAAGACTTACGACGAGGTTATAGCTCTTACGGACTTCGGAGAGTATAGTAAAAATATTACTAACCCTACTAGTAATCTACTATAGGGCAGCGGCGGAGGCCTTAGTAGCCTAGGCGGAGCGCTCGGCGGCCTAGGCGAGGCGCTCTATAATAGCTAGGTAGCGAGCCTAGTACTACTTAGCGTCCTCTTTCTCCGAGGCGGCCCGTTTCTCGGTACTAGCGGCCTTATCGTTCTTACCCTACTAGAGGGCCTTAGTAGTATCGGCCTTAGCCTTATTAAGGTTAGCCTATAGGGGATTAGTAGTAGACTACTAGGAGATAACGAAGGAAGATATACCTTAAAGTTACTAGTATAGCTATTAGCGGCTACGACCTCTACGGCTAGTTAAAGAGCCTAAAAGACGGGCTAGTCCTTAATAGGGGGCTATAGCGGGTTAGCTATAGACTACTAAGGGGGTACTAGAGGTACCTATAGGGATATATACTTTCCCTTTCTAGGAAATATTATAGTATAAGTATTTAGTAGAGGCGGCTACTTATAGTTAGTAGGGTATAGGGGGGGTACTAGTAGACCGCCTAGAGACTTATATCCGTTATTCTTATAGTAGGGGTAGTCCTAGGCGCTAGCTAGGACCTACTACTTAGCTATACGGTCTATATAGTAGACGTATAGTATACTTCTAGTAGTATAGGGCGTATTAGTAGCGTTACGGGTAGGGTTCTAGATAAGGGGAGCTATAGTTCTATAGTAGATTAGTAGCGAGCTATTAGGGGGTTACTAGTAGACTACTTACGAGAGAGAGGGTATATAATTAAGTTTAACGAACTATAGTAATATTAGTAATATTAGTACCTAGACTATTACTAGACTATAGTAGACTTATAAGTAAGTAATTAGAAATTTAAAAGAAACGAAAATCTATACGAAGTTAGTAAAAGAACCCTAAGTAACTAACTACTAGGACCTAGGACTCCTAGACTAAGGCCGAGATAAGCCTAAGGAAGAGCTACTTACTATTGTTATCGTTATTATTATTAAAGAAGAAGAGAATAGGAGACTCGGAGACTAGAAGAGGCCGTTAGATATACGGGAAGGCTATAACTATACGAAATAGAATAATACGCTATTCCTTATTATAATTTTAAGATAAATAGGAGTAGCGACCTACGTAATAACTATAGAGAGCCCTAATAGTAACTATAAGAACCCCCTAGTAGACTAGTAGAAGATATAACTACTAAATAACGACCTAAAATAAAAAAAGAACGCAGAATTAGAAATAGAAAGAGTAAAGATACCCGTAGTAGACTAATAGCAGAACCCCTAGGAGTAGCCGAGGACTAAGGCGTACCTAGTAGACTAAGAAAGAAGACTAGAATAGATAATAAAGATAATAGATAATAAGACTAATAGAATAGTAGAATAGTAGATATCCGCAGTAGACCGATAGTAGAACCCCTAGGGACAGCCGAGTACTAAGGCGCACCTAGTAGACTAAGAAAAGAAGAAAGACTAGAATAGATAATAAAGATAATAGATAATAAGACTAATAGAATAATAGAATAGTAGAATAATAGAAAAATAGAATAACGGAATAGTAGTAGCTAGTCAGGGCCATAGGCACTACGTAGTAGGCTATAAGGAGAGGAAACTACTAAAGGCTATTACTTCGAGACGAAGTAATAAGAGAGGAGGGCCGTTATATTATAAGCACGGGCGACTACGGGCTAGGGGGGCCAGGACCCTAGGGGTCACCGGCAGACTAAGGGGCCGAGCGTTAGCAGAATCATATATATATAGATGCGGCCGGAGGCCTAGATAAGGAGAAGGAGGGCATCGATTATTCTACGTCTCTATAGCTACCTACTAATAGACTCATTACTCGTCCTTCACTTATTACTAAACTACTCCCCTAATACCTATAGACTAAGCCGTAGGCTCTCGAGCTTAAAGTCTCCTCGCCTATTAATAATAGATAGCTATAGGAGTTACGCCTTAAATAACTTTATATAGGAATACTATTAAGAGGATATCTAGGTTATCTTCCTACCCCCTTACTTAAGCTATATCCTTTAACCTCTCGACCTCTCTATCTTTAGCCCTCTTAAGACTACTTATCGTAGATATTTTAAGAGCATTATTTACTTTCTTAACTTATCCCCTATTAGTAAACGGAACTTCCTTTATTATTATTTTAGGGCTAGGCGTAATATAATTATAGCTCGTAATATTATTACTAGATAGGCTAGAACTAGCCTTTAGCTAGTAAATACTATTTAAGCTACTTATAGCCCTTAGATAATAGATAAGGGCGAGCTATAGTATCCTAGAACGCTTTAGAAATAAGTTAAATATACTAATTTTATATAGGATATACTAAGAGGATTAGGAGATCTAAGGAACGGCTATTTATTACTTTCTCGAGCTTATATAATACCTAGGTTAATAGTACGAGCTACTCGATAGCTATTTATAAAGGTTAGGAAGTCTCTTAATATTAAGAATATCGAGATTATAGAAGCAGGCTTTAGAATTACTTAATCAAGCGCTTAATTAGAAGCTTATAAGCCCTATAGGAAGGTAAAGGTAGTAGTAAGCTTAAACTCGAGGCTCGTTAATATTAAGGCTATTTATATAGCCTAACTAAAGACCTAGGCACTCGTAATACCTTTAACTATACTTAGAAAGGACTAGGAAGCCGAATTCGAGTTACTCTATTCGGAATTCCTATTAGAATAGTGCCTATTATGCGAGCAAATTGACTTATCTGCTATTCTGCGTTGCTTTGCATTTAAGCGATTTGGTGCACCGACCTTAGGGGGCACCGACCTTGGGTGGTGGGTCTTATACGTTAACAAATCGGCCTTTCATCTTCACAATTTTCACCTGATTTACGCACTACTAGTACACCAGTACATAACCCTTGGTATTCCTTGACTGTATCAGAGCTGGTATTGATGGCCCATTTGCGGAGTAGCAGCGAACAACGTCCTACGCCGACCACGGACTTATCCGATCTTAGGGCCGATGATATCACATCAAATCACTCTACGGCCCGGACGATGGACCATTCTTTCAACACATCCGCTTTAGTACCCCTGATACGCAATGTGGCTTGCACATGAAGCTTTGAAATCTATCCCGACTCTACCATCTTCCTTGCGTCAGCTGCCAGGCCGCGTGCATGATGTTACGTCTAGCGCAGTAGGCTGCCTTGGTGGGCAGGTCAAGAATGGTTATGCCTTCGGAAATAGCTTCTGATGTCGCAGGACCGACTCGTAAAGCAACGGACCTTGTATAAAGAAGATCGGCGTTCCTCCAAAACCATCAACTCGATTCTTATCCGCATCACAAGTCTCGACAATCATCGTCAAACCACTCAGCCCAACTCCTTGGTACCTTAGACCTGCTACACTTCCAAATCTTCTTAATGGCTTCACGATACGCCGAGGCTCACGCTGCCCCCAACGGTCCTGGCGATGCTCGCCTCGTGGCCTCTCAAATAGTCAAGGACGAGGGCCTCGAGGGAAAATGGGAAGACAAAGTCATCCTCATCACCGGCTGCTCCTCCGGCCTCGGCGTTGAGACCGCCCGCACGCTGGCCGTCACTGGTGCCACTCTCTACCTCACCGCAAGAGATATCGAGAAGGAAAGGACTGCCCTGGGCCCCCTTGCCGACTCGGAAAAGGTCCACCTGCTCAAGCTTGACCTCAACTCTCTCGCAAGCGTCCGCGAGTTTGCTACGGAATTCAAGTTCAATACATCCAAGCTGAACATCTTCATCGCCAACGCAGGCGTCATGATGACACCCGAGGGCCGCACCGCCGACGGCTTCGAGACGCAATTCGGCACCAACCACGTCGCGCACTTCCTCCTCTTCAACCTCCTCAAGGACACGCTTCTGGCATCGATGACGCCAGCGTTCCACTCCCGCGTGATCATCCTCGCCTCAATGGCCCACCGCTTCAGCGAAGTCCTCTTCGACGACCTTAGCTTTGAAGGCGGCTACAACCCCTTCACAGCGTACGGCCAGAGCAAGACCGCCAACGTCTGGACCGCCAACGAGATTGAGCGTCGCTACGGTCAGAAGGGTCTTCACGCCTGGAGTGTGCAGCCCGGACCGACCGGCACGGGGCTGTACCAACACATGTCCGAGGCCGACATTGCAGCCAGTCAGTCGGACCCGATCCTCGCCAAGACGTTTAAGACTGTCGAGCAGGGCTCTGCCACTTCCGTCTGGGGTGCCACGGCCGCTGCTTTGGAAGGCCAGGGTGGCAAGTACCTTGAGGACTGCCAGATCTCCAAGCCCTGGGATTCAGAAGCTGGAGCCTGGCTCCTGGCTACGCTCCTTGGGCTTACGACGCTGAGAAGGAGGCCAAGTTATGGGCCAAGTCTTTGGAGTTGGTCGGACTGAAGGAGTAGAGCATCTGGTTTGGAAGCTACGGCCGGCATTTAACCTGGTGTTCGCTCAAATGGATTAGTATCAGAAAGCAGACGAGGTGTTTCCTCCGTACACATTCCTTGTGCATCGTAGTTGTTGATCGCTAAGGGAAACACATGACGTGTGAGCCCGTTCTCTGTCATGATTGTGACTTTCAGTTAAATCAAGACCATTCAATGTTGACTGCTGCTTCTTGTGAGCACAGCCCCTTGGTAGTAAATAGCCGTTTGAGGGAGGTTTACGGCGGTGCAGCCCTGGCCCAGCCCTTGGACACATTCTGCACGCACGCAATATCATCAGCAGTAGGTCGACCACTGATAGCTCGCGCGAACTTGTCAGCATTCGCCGTCTTCGAAGCGTTGCTCATTTTCCCCATGCCTTCGAGCATCATGCTTCTCAAGAAGCTCCCCACTGAAGCCCCGCCGGCACCCCGCGCGAAGTAGCTTAGCAGTTTCTTGAGTTCTGGAGGGGGCGGTACGTTCGGCTTGAGCGTTGACACGAGATAGGAGAGCGCGATGCCGAGGGGGAAAGGAACCAGCTGCAGGCTGAAAATGCCCGAGTTCGGCTGGAAAAATATCTCGAGGATGTCTGCGATGGCAGCGCAATAGAGCCTGGGGTTTACTCGCTCGGGTAAAGTGGTTGGATCCAAGGGGGATGCAGGATTGGACGTCAACACAATGATAAGCGTCGAGTAGGTGAGTAGGCAAGCGGTCCAATAGAGACTCATGGACATGGCAACGGCCGTATCCTCTGGGGTGGGGTCTTTGTATTCACGCGCTCGGATGGCGGCGAGGTGAGCCTGAGGGCTTTGCATTTCAAACCAGGAAACCAAGCCCTCGTCGGTACGCCAGCAATCGGCAACAAGTCGTGCGTAGAGGATTGCTCGCAACGCGGCATTGTCACCGAGCGCAAGCGCATCAAGGTCTTCAAGAAGGCCTGGTATGTCCACAAAGATGTCCAGGAGCAGGTCCTTGGGCAACTTGGACGCATTCGCCCACGGGACAGTCTTCCACTCGGGGGCGCTGAGGAAGTTTCGTTTCCGGAGCTTGATGGCGGCGATGATCTTCCAGACGTCAGCGATCGTATCACGTCCACCATCCGCCAGGCGGACCTACGAGGTGCATGCGGCTGTCGACGAAGAGCTGATGAGCATGTCCGTCAACGTGTTTGACCGGGGATCGCTGCGTGATGAGCGCCATCTCGCCCAGGTTGTGGCTCTGCCAGCTTCCTGCTTGCGATATCTCCTTCGTGTGATCGTCGCCACCGTACAGAATCTGGAATAGGGTCAGCCAGTGGGCCGAAAAGGGATGAATGCTCCGTTAGCAGGGCGCGAGGCAAACCACCAGCGTACCTCATATAGACCCATCAATCTTGACGCAACGAGGAAGGCATCTGAGTTCCTCTTCTCCGGGGATCGCAATCCGGAGGTCATCTCACCCAGCGCCTGCGTGTATGACCGCAAGGCCTCCCTGACCATCCACTGGTCGCCGCCCTCGCGACCGAGAGTACCAAGACACATGGCAAGGAGTGCCTTCCTCAGTGCGCCGTCCGTGCTGAACAGGTCGCGGGCGACAGCGGTCCAGCCGCCGATGGAGTACCCCGAAGCATACGGGGTAAACGGTTTTCCGCTCGGGAGGTACACGCGCCAGAAGAGGTCGAGATACTTCACTTCGTACGCAGAGCGTGCGAGGTTTGGGTGCAGCGAGACATCTGGGCCAGGCGGAGGCACCCGTGAGACAGTCAAGGCCTGGCCGGATGTCGGTCTGCTGGCATTGATGAAGACTCGTTGACGTTCGTACCCCGTGCACTCAACGCCTGCCTTGAGACACTGGCCGCAAACGGGTCGCTGTTGACCGCACTGCGTAAAGATGAGTTAGCCGCCCCGTAGCGGGTATAGTGACCTCGGGGATGATGAAGGAGGTGGGAAAGCCGCCATGATGGGTGGGGTCACGCAGGGAGTCGATATCCGGGAATGATGAACTGTAAGCAGCGCCACCGCGTGCCTCGATCATAGACTTACACCTTTTTTTCGTCTGCGGCATGTATTGCACCCCTTGGACCTACCAGGTACCCCTACCATGGTGAGTGCCTGCAATCCTGTGTCTTGTACTTGATGAGATTGAGCCTTGGTACGTTGAGTGAGGCTTCAAAGGCAAACGGCAACTTCCGAGCCTCACAATGTGGCACTGGATCTGCCTTCGAGAATGTGCGACCAAGGAGACAGACAGATTCGGACAGAGCGACTCAGTCTACAAAGTCTGAAATCTCACCGTATGACCACTTGAAACTTTGTGGTCCTACAAACCACTCTGCTACCTACCTCAGGTAGATACAACGCGCTGATGACGGCCGTCGAAGAAATATGGTGACGTTGCGCAGGATGCGATGGATGCACCAGCACACTGACGTATTGGAAGTTAGCCGATGTATTCACTGTCGGAAAGACTCGTGGCATAGAAGGGATCGTTGTGATTCCATACTGGTAAGGTCGATGACGCGACATTCCTCCGTTTGAAGGAACGTGGGCACCGCGTTTTGGTAACTGCGGGGTGAAATGCGACGGAGCGGGCCAGGACAATGTGGCGGTGTAAGCTAGTCCTAAATGGGCTGGTAGGCTGAATGAGACGAACATCTCGCGCCACACTGCGCCAAGAAGCGCCTCATGATGGTGAGGCTTGTTGTCACAACTCAGAAGCAACCGCACACTATCTGAGACGCTGTTCTCAATCCCAAGACAGAATTGGTTGGGGTTTTGAAAACTCTGCTGTATTCAGGCTGTTGATCTTGAGAAACGCTTGCAGTAACGGCAAGCGAACGACCTGAGGGAGCAATGGGCCGGTCGAGCGCTTCTTCGTCTTCCTACCTTGCCTTAATTAGTAAGGGAACCAATTGCCCTTAGGAGGCTCTCCCTTGGACGGAACGGAACTTTGCTCCACCTCCAGCGGCGGCCCACTTCCGGAACGCCAGCACCGTCCATTGGTCCCAAGGTCCGACCGGCCGGTCACCTTACCGAGCTTTAGTCCGGACACAATGCATCTTACGATTGATGAGGCGGAGCAGCATTTTCAAGGCATCGAAAAATTCGCTTAGCGCTTCGCTTGCACCTTTCGACGAAGCGGATTGTTGAATGCCGACTTGCACCATCGTCATGGCCAGAATGTGCCTAGCATGTCTGGCTCGAACGTTGTGCCGGAACCGGCACGCGAGGACGGAGGTAGCGTGTTTAGAGGATTCGGGTCCCCGACACGATAAGTCAAACGGGCGGTAGCCAGCCACATGGGAGCTTGTTTTGAGACATGAGCGATAAATGGACGGGAACGGCCATGTCACGAAGTGAAGGAATCATTAGTGCATGACTTTGATCTCAATTCCCAGCAGGAGCAGCAGTTGTCATACCTCGCCACCACGTGTGAGACACTCTGTGACAGCGGAACCTAGGGGATCTCTGAGGCTGCAAACATTTAGTGCGCTTGAGCTGACAATATGTGAGCCCCACTACCTGCCTCATAGCTGGGTTGCCATCGAGAAGTGACAATAGGCTGCCAATCGGATTGAAATCTTGGGCGGCCAATGGTGACGGGGGAACCCGTTGTAGTCAGGCGCCCAGAACGCATGTTTTGGCCGAGTCTCATCTGCATGTCCGCAGAGAGTGTAAGTCAGCAAAAAGACGCACCGTTCTCCGAGACAATGCGGAGATTCAAGGCCCATGTTCTCATGGCACGCAGGCTCCAGACTCTGAGATCTGATGCTTCCTCACACAGCTGTCGCCAGTTTGTGAAAGACGACATTGTTTGCGATTAAATGTCTCTTTGGGCCTACAAGTCGTAACACAAGCTGCTCCTGCATCAAGATTCGTGTAACCGTAAGGCTGAAGTCAGCATAAGCCTGTTCCGTCTGTTCCTTCTATGTACCACACGTCACCTCCAGCCACCTCGAGACTTGGGATGAAGCCGGCATGAAGAATTCCAGTAGCATGAAGCCGCAACTGGTATATGCACCGCGTGAATTGAGCAGAAGTGAGTGCATGATCGCCCAAATGATGCTGTGGCTTCGGGGACCCGAGTCTCCATAGTCGTCAACGAGTCGAAGGAAGATCAAAATGACACTGAGAGGCGACCGCCCCTCGCGTCATATCTCTTTACCGTTTGACTCAGACAATTGCATAGTTGAAGATTTCGACGTGGAAACGCCGTCATGGCGATCTGGTGCAACGGTGGTTCAGGGTCCCGCAGCCCGTTTGCAGGAATGTGATTCAGCCGCCACGAGCCCAATTCCACCCCCACATCAGGGTCCTAGACATCTCAAAACGTGTCTTACAGCATCCCTCACATGCTTCATGAATATATATATTGGTTCAACATCCTGAAGGAAATCACAATTGCTTTCGCATCAACCGTCTCATCACACTTCCAATCTTCCTCTCCTACATACTTTACAACATCGTACATACCTTTACACAAAAATACACTACCAACATGCAGATCACCAAGTATCTGTTCGCCCTGGCGGCTGGTTTCCATGCCTGCAACGCAGCAGCCGTCGATACCCGCCAGACCAACATCGCAACACAGCCCGCCTGGGTGTCGGACAGCAGCTTCAGCACAGCGATCGTGAACACCCACAACGTCTTCCGCAAGCAACACCAAGGCGTAAACCTCAAGTGGAACGCCACCCTAGCCACCTTCGCTAAAACCTACCTCGACAGCAAGGGCAAAGGCAAGAACCAATGCCCTCCCTTCGCCCACTCTGGCGGCCCGTACGGAGAGAATCTGGCTATCGGGTACGGAACCCCGACGGCCGCCGTCACGGCCTGGGGCAACGAGCGTGCGCTCTATGACTTCAAGAAGGCTACTTTCAGCTCGGCGACGGGTCACTTCACCCAGATGGTGTGGCGGGATACTAGGACCGTGGGGTGCGCTAGGAAGTATTGTACCTCTGGAGCGCAGATCAAGGGCTGGTACCTCGCTTGTGAATACTTCCCCCGCGGTAACATTAGGGGCCGATTTAGCGATGGCGTCAAGGTTGGAACCTACAAGCAGCCGAAGAGAACCTGATCTTTGATCTTACGGGATACCGAACGCGGGGTTTGGAACAACTGATTTATGGACTTTGTACGATTCTGCATGACTGAATGTTCAGATTCGAGTGGCCAAGACTTGATTAAAGAAATGAGGCCCTCCATGTCCACCGCCACGCTCACTTAGAAAGTTTTTCATAGCAGCAATGCAATTTGTACTGTCTTCGAACGCTTTCAGGCATTAAGTGCGCCTCAACAAGGCGTGATGTGGTTGAGCGCCTTGGTCACCAGTTCGCACGGCGTTCGCCGATAATCACCCTGCCCTAGACCCAAACAATGCATGTCTTGCACCAAGTACACTACACCCATCTGGATGTGGTAAAAATGCAAAATTATACGGAATTATTACTGATTCGGTAAGTGAAGAACGTACAGCAGGTCGCACAGCAAACTGATAAAGTGGAACCGACCAACCTCCGTAGACACGGACTCTTGCAGATCTCTATGGTACGGGTTATACCCTGCAGTGGTATAGGTGCTACCTATACCTTCATGAATGCAGCTCAATTGAATCAGAAGCGTTGATTCAATACGTATCCTTTTGGCTCAATTGGATAGCTGCTGCTGCAACTTACGGCCGTGCGAGAGTTGCCACTAAGCCCTTCTAAGGCCAGTCCGTAACACTTGAGACCAGAACTCTGGCCGCTCTCGTTCTACTCGTGTCAAACAAGTGTCGTCCGTAGATTACAATTAAGCTCAACAACACGAGTGGGATGACCTTCACACATCCCAACCCTACAGAAGGCCGTAGATACATACTTCCATTTCGATTTGAGGCTCACCAGACCCGCTGATTATGGCAAACAGGTTCCCGACTACCGAACAAAGCAGACTCACACCTGGCTGACGACGCAAAACCAGCTAATAAGAACCTAATCAGGAGCATCTACTCTCTTCCTGCAAGAAAAGACGCCAATCAACCGAGGCGATTTGCCAACCAGCCATACTGACCAAGGAGGCAGTTCATCTCCGTGTTGCATATGTCGTGCAGGCCAAAACCTGGCGAAATTGCAACCCCGCATCATGTCGTGAAAGGCGTGTTTTGAAATGTTGCTTGATCGGCTGCTTTCTGCCTCCGTGTGCTTTTTGATGGAACGAACCCGGATGTGAACCTCGGTTCTCTGAGTCGGGTGTACCACCCCGCTCGGTTGAAGCGCTGAAGCCAAGCTGCGGCCCTTCTTCCGAATGCCGTCTGGGGTCGGACAAGTCTACTCGGCACTTGTTGCCATTTGCCGTAAGCGAACTCGGGGTACCTGCGCATCAGCTTTTGAAGACGAACGAAGCTTCAACCAATTCGGCTCCGGACGCCCGATGGTTCCTCGGGCTTCGCTAGGAAGATCTGCCGAGAATTCGTAGAGTCGTGCTGATCACGACCATTCGGAACTGCTTGTGCCTGTGGAGAGGCCCGAGATCATGCATCTATGAACGCCATCCCCCGCATTCTCGATTTTCCACTGGACCGCTTTTGCTTCCCCGCGATCAATTCATTTGCTTGCACTTCCCCTCGTCCGTCGCTGGGCATCTCTCCCGAAGTCCATTGCTGGCAAGTACCAATCGAGACGGGTTCGGAGATGACGCACTGGCGAAATGTCTGGGGTTCGACGCTGAGCTTTCGGCTCCGACCGAAGAGATCAACACGAGTTCGTCAATCATCCCGTTTCCCTCGTCTGCTACCCCGGATTCCTCGTCTATTACCCCGAGTCCCTATGCCCCCCATCCCTAAGGGAGTGCCCGCCATCTGCTTGTGATGGAATCGTGATTCGTGGAAGTTCGTCTTTCGAGCACGTCAACAACGCCGCTTGGCCCAAGGCAGCTTGGCAGAGGAGTGCACGGCGAGTTCTCGGACGTACGTGATATGGAGACATGATGTCCTCAATACATGCAATCAAGACTTCACGATATATAAAGGCGCTACCCGGCTGCAGACGATGAGGCATGTACGCCCTGTCCCCAGACTCCCCGAATCCAAGAGACGCGCCCACCCAGCCGGCACACTGCACCCGTCACCATGAAGTTCCTCAACCTCATCCTCGCATTTTCCGCCCTGGCGCCCGCTCAAGCTAGACCGAAGGCTGCGAAGCCCCCCTACTTTGTTCTCACCGGCGACTCAACTGTTGCCGTTGATGGAGGTTGGGGCAACGGTTTTCTGTCCTACCTGAAGGCCCCGGCCGACGGAATCAACCCCGCGAAGAGCGGCGCGACGACCGCTTCATTCAGGGCAGATGGGCGTTGGGCCACCACTATCGCTGCTGTCAAGGACAATGTCGACACCCATTCCCCCATCGTCACCATTCAGTTTGGTCACAATGACCAGAAGGCAACTTCAGGCCTCTCTCTCGAACAGTTCCAAGCAAACCTTGTGGCTCTGTCCAACGAAGTCATCGCTGCCGGCGGAACACCTGTAAGCACCTCAACCCTACGCTCCAACATGAGCCTCGCACTGACACGATTCCAGATCCTGATCACCTCATTGACCCGGCGGGCATTCAACGCGACCGGCGTCATCCAGAACCTAGTCGAGCACAGTGCCGCCGCCATAGCTGCCGCCAAGAGCATCGGTATCCAGTATCTCGATCTCAACGAGGCCAGCACGACCTACATCAACGCAATCGGGCGTACCAATGCGGATTTCTACAACTGGGGGCCTGGGGACAGGACACATCTGAACCCTGCTGGCGAGGTTGTCTTCGGCCGTATGATGGTTGACTTGCTGCTGAGGAAGAGGAGCGATCTGGATTGCTATGTTGCGAAGAACGAGGCACTCAGCGCGAAGATCTGGGCGGGCGAGTTCGCCAACGGCGAGGAATAGGAGCGAGGAGCCAGGAGCATGTGGGACATGTGGGACAGACTATTCATAATCAATATTCCGAGCATGCTTTTTGTCATCACATGCTTGTTCAGGCTGGGCTCCGTGAAATATGTGATTTCAATGCTTAATTTGCAGCTGCAACTGCGTGGCCTTCACGACTCATTGGGCAGTCGTCACTGACGACTCTTCAGTCGTGGATAATAGGGGCTGATCTTGAAGTTCGGTTACTCGTCGGCCATCTGGCGTACAGGAGAGCAAGTAGCCGAGCAATCCAAATGACCGTCAGGCGGTCTGTCACATCAAATTGCATAGACTATGAACATATCAGCTGACTGACCCAGTGATGGCAACACCAAGAGTGTCATCTTACATGCGACCTGGGGCTACTCGTCAAAGTTAAAGTACATCTAAGGCTGAAATGGGCACGTAGTTCAAATCCACAATCATGGTGCTATCCTTTGGTGGTCGCGGAAGACAAGAACCCATCCATACTCATATGTCCAGGAATGAAAGCCACTCGAGGACTTCAACCCGCAATCTTGCGTGTGCATATCCGAGCAAGCCCATATTGCGTAGCCCGGGCAAGTCACCCACCCGTCTACCGCCGCCCTCGTGCATCGATCCCGAACGATAAATTCAAAATTTCACGCAAGGTATCAAAAAGGGGTTGATGCGAACCTGCATGCGTGGACTCGCATGCTCACGAGATTGCATGGAATGGTTGATGTTAACCTGCATATATCCCACAGAGCCTCACCAGATTTGCAGTCAGATTTAGGTTGAGGGGAATGGCCGAGATGGATGCGGCCGTTGGTGGCCGGCTGGATAGCGCACGCCACAAATTCTTGGCCATCATACGATAAGTCCCGATAGTCTCAATAAGAAGTTATTTCTGGAACAGAACAAGAATATTAGTTTTCGTCGCAAACTATCACGTTGTGAATCCCATCGTGATCCCAATCACCGGTGACCATTAAGCGCTGCTGCAGGCGTATCACGGTGAGCCTGGGCTTTTGCTCCGCGTTCACCGACCCATTGACTTATTCGCCAAGAGTCTATTTTGGGTGTGCAACTTGCACTTGCACCTGCATGCATGTCTGATTTCTTGGGACATTAGGGAATTCGTGCTTGGCGGCGCGTTTTAACAGCTTGAGCAGCCAATCTGTGTGACTGAAGGCCGACTGTCTGAAAGTTCCCGTCTTGAGGATGCGATAACAAACAGCGCATTACCAGGGGACATTGGCCGTTTTGGGCAAGTCATTGAAACCCCTTCCTAGGAAGGTATTTCAAATACCTACATCTGGCATTGGTCGGGGAGAATTCCAGGCCTGGCCAAGTGCTGTATCTGACTCGAATCGGCGACCTTGAAAGGGGCCCGCCCCTGTAACACCAAACTGCTCTCCTCAGATTGAGCACCATTGTGCCTCATCGTACCATCCTCCACAAATTCAATGTCGGAACAAAAATCTAGCCGGATGCTACTCGCGACGGGAAACGGATCACGCCGACGATGAAGTGCCTTCTCAACGCGGCCTGGTGTCATCGGACATAACCTGGTCTGCCGCGTAGACTGCCGACCTCCAAGACTTTACCTCGCTTATTAGTAGCTCGAGGCAATATGAAAGTATCGGCCAGAGATTCAAAGAGTCATTCGAGTCAATCCTGTCTCATGGCATGGCGTTTCCGACAGGCGGGAGTAACGGCCAACCCCAGGTTTTCACTGCTCTCTTGCCGTCTCTCGGTCGGGACGAACCTGTAGATCGGACGAGGCGAGGCCAGCTCAGCCTTCCTTGTGGTCTACGTTCACGACCTGTTTTCACTGCTGTGGGCATCTGCGGCCTCACACGTCGAAGAGTGTGCGTCGGGATCCCTGACTCGGGATGCCCAGCCTCAGTGCGTTTCGACGAAATGCCACATAAAGGCCGATCTCAATTCGTTCATGCGTCACATTCTCCTCTGTCAGTCCACATTTCCCCGCCCTACGAAGAGAAGTGCCGCCCCGTCGTCCAACCGCAAGCGGCCTCCAATGGGAGAAACCTGCTTGATAAGCTCCAGAACACATCCCCTGTTTTCTTCACAAGCTTGTTTGTTCCTGGTGAGGTGAAGTGATGCGGGAACAGGGAACATAGCCCTGGTAGGGACCGCGGGTTCGCTCAGCCCCCCCTAACTGATCCACCCACATGTCTTCCTCTAACCACTTTGATGCTGTGTACGTCAGCATGGACCTGCATCGAAAGGGGGTTACAGTGACGTTGGGCCCAGACTCGGGCCAGGTAACGCTGCAAGACGCTGCATGCAAGGGACCACCTGCCTGATGTGTTATTCTGCTCAGATTGCGGGTTTGCTGGAAAGTTTATTATAGTCGGACTGCGATTCTGCTTCCCGCTGGGGAACTGCCGGGATGGAATCCGGCCCCGAATGTAAATGCCGGGATTGAGAATGAACGACGTGTGATTGGTCACTGTGCCGTGTTGCCTGTTTTTTTGTTTGTTTTGGCCCTCTCTGTCTGTCTGGCAACATGTCAGCAAAGTTGCTCCAGTACAACGCAAAGTCAGCCAATCCATGGCTTTAGCAGCATGACGGATCATATGATTGATCCTGATAATCTTAATCCAGCAAACTCTCCCGGCCAAAGCGGCTTGTCAGATGTCATCAGCCAGCGCTTACGGACCATGGCTATGCAACGTGATGACAGGCCCCAGGTCTCGAGCAGCTAACGGGCAACAGACCCCACCCGCGATACTCCCAAGTTTGTCCCACATGCAACTTCCCGGTAGCAGACAACTCCTTGTCCAGAGGCCTGGCGATCGGTTCTGGTTGTGACCGCGAATCCTCACCTCACCCACACACACACACACACACACTGCCCCTCGTAAGGATCCTGACCTCATCCCTTGGCCCAAGCCCCACGTACGGAACTGATCTGAGTCCAGAGCTGCTGCGAGTATTCCGCCATTCCGTTCTACAGCACGGCCGTGATGATCTCCCGTCACTTAAATATCGGCCCTAAGCCCGTGTCTCTCTCTTGTCTTGGACCAGCAGCACTCGCACGCCATCTGGAAGATCGTCATTAACATTCCTTGTCTTCTCTCTCTTCATCATGCTGTACTCCACTCTGGCTGGTTGTCTCCTGACAGCCCTGCCTATCGTCAACGCCGCCGGTTCTTGCCCCTTCTCCAAGCGCGAGGAAGCCACTGAGACCCTCGACAAGAGGCAGAGCAACGCCATCCCGAACTTTGGACGATGCGCCGTGCAGAGCAACGCTGCCGGCGGTGGCACCAGGAGCAGCGACTGGTGGCCCTGCCAGCTGAGGCTTGACATCTTGCGCCAGTTCTCCGGCGAGATCGATCCCCTCGGCGGTGACTTCGACTACGCTGAGGCATTCAAGTCTCTGGACTGTGAGTACTTGAGCTTCACAGCCTCATTTGGGATTTTGTGATCGTGTCTTGGCGAAGCGTGGCGCATGCTGACAAGAGGCTCCCAGATGCCGCGCTGAAGAAGGATCTTCTCACGCTCATGACCGATTCCCAGGATTGGTGGCCCGCTGACTTTGGTCACTACGGTGGTTTCTTCATCCGCATGGCTTGGCACAGCGCCGGTACCTACCGCGCCATCGACGGCCGCGGTGGTGGTGGCATGGTGAGTGGCGGCCGCTCTGGTCATCTGTCAGCCAACGTCAGCTAACGTGAGACTGGAACAGGGCCAACAGCGATTCGCGCCTCTGAACAGCTGGCCCGACAACCAGAACCTCGACAAGGCTCGTCGCCTGCTTTGTAAGTCATCTTCGAACCTTCACTTGACTCTTTCGAGTTCACTGAAAGCTGACCTGTCTCGCAGGGCCCATCAAGCAGAAGTATGGCAACAAGATCTCGTGGGCCGATCTCATGCTGCTGACCGGCAACGTGGCTCTCGAGTCCATGGAGTTCAAGACGTTTGGCTTTGCTGGCGGACGTCCTGATACCTGGCAGTCCGATGAGGGCATCTACTGGGGTGCCGAGACGGCCTTTGTTCCCAAGGGTAACGATGTTCGCTACAACGGAAGCACCAATGTTCGTGAGCGCGCCGAGCACCTTGAGAGGCCCCTCGCCGCCACTCACATGGGTCTGATCTACGTCAACCCCGAGGGACCTGATGGTAACTCGAAGCCTGCTGACTCGGCCCTCGACATCCGCGTTGCTTTCGGTCGCATGGGCATGAACGATGAGGAGACCGTTGCTCTGATTGCTGGTGGACACGCCTTCGGCAAGACCCACGGTGCCGTCTCTGGTGGTACGTGATTTCTACTACACAGTATTTCGTTGCTTCAGGGACTGATCATACCTTACAGACAACATTGGTCCCGAGCCTGAGGCCAACGACATGGGAATGGGCCTTGGCTGGCACAACAGTGTTGGTGAGGGCAACGGCCCGAACACTCAGACGAGTGGCCTCGAGGTCATCTGGACTAAGACTCCCACCAAGTAAGCATCTCAAGTGTGACTGATCGCAACAACGTGTGCTGACTCTGCTTCTACAGGTGGAGCAACGGCTACCTTCTCAGTCTGATTAACAACAAGTGGGAGCTCGTTGAGAGCCCTGCCGGAGCCAAGCAGTGGCAGGCCATCAACGGAACTATCGACTACCCTGACCCGTTCGACTCGACCAAGTTCCGCCCGGCTACTATGCTCACCAGTGATCTTGCCCTCATCGAGGACCCCGCCTACCTCAAGATCTGCCAGCGCTGGGTCGAGCACCCCGAGGAGCTTGCCGATGCTTTCGCTCGTGCCTGGTACAAGCTGCTCCACCGTGACATGGGACCTGCCTCTCGCTACCTCGGCCCTGAGGTCCCCAAGGAGCAGCTCATCTGGCAGGACCCCCTCCCTGCGGCCAAGGGCAAGCCCATTAGCGACGCCGACGTTGCTTCGCTCAAGCAGACGATTCTCTCTACCCCCGGTCTCGACGTCTCCAAGCTCGTGAGTGTCGCCTGGGGCTCGGCCTCGACCTACCGCAACTCCGACAAGCGTGGTGGCGCCAACGGTGGCCGCATTGCTCTTGAGCCTCAGCGCAGCTGGGCCGTCAACAACCCCACCGAGCTGAACAAGGTCCTCACTGCTCTTAAGGGTGTCCAGTCTAAGTTCAACCGCAACGGCAAGAACGTGTCTCTCGCCGATCTCATCGTTCTCGGCGGCACCGCCGCCGTCGAGAAGGCCGCCAAGGATGCCGGATTCGCCGACGTCGTCGTTCCCTTCGCCCCCGGCCGCGTCGATGCCACCCAGAACCAGACGGAAGTCGCCTCCTTCAACTACCTCGAGCCCGCCGCCGACGGCTTCCGCAACTACGGCCACAGCACCGCCCGCGTCCGCGCCGAAGAGATCCTCGTCGACAAGGCCTCCCAGCTCAAGCTCACGCCTCCCGAGCTCACCGTTCTCGTCGGCGGTCTCCGCGTTCTGGGCGCCAACTTTGACGGCTCCAAGAAGGGTGTTCTCACCTCCAAGACCGGCCACCTCACCAACGACTTCTTCGTTAACCTTCTCGACATCTCCACCAACTGGACCCCCGACAGCGACGCCGAGGTCTGGACTGGCAAGGACCGTGCTACTGGTGCCACCAAGTGGACCGCTACCCGTGCTGATCTCGTCTTCGGATCTCACGCCGAGTTGCGCGCCGTTTCGGAGGTCTACGGCAGCGAGGATGCGGCTGAGAAGTTTGTCAAGGACTTTGTCAAGGCTTGGGTCAAGGTTATGAACCTCGACCGTTTCGACCTTTAGGAATGGTGACCCTTGGATAATTTGTCCAAATTTGAGTTTCATAATTATTCTGATGTATAAATTTGAGTTACTTGAGGCGCGCAACTGTCTACATATTTCGATGCTCGCCAAGAACAAATACAAAGTATTCGGATCTCTTGCATGATGTGCCTCGACCACGCGAAAGTAAAAGGTCCCTCCAACGCGTCGCGTATTCAGATCAGGTTGGCAAAAGTGTCGAACACATGATTGAATTGTAGGAATATCTCTTTTACAATGTCCCCTCGGAAGAAGGCGCCTTCTCATTAATTGTTGGGTTTGTTAGGTGGCCTCATATGCGCTGCGGCATCAGGGTCGGATTCCTTGGCTACAGCCGCAGCTGCATTGGGGCGTCCAGCCATTGTGGAAAGTGCAGCACCGACGAGAGCCGTCGCTACACCAACGAGTCTAACGAGTCGTGAGTACAGGAAATTCATGATGAGAGGTGAGCTTTTCGACTTACACCCATGTGTTCTTGAAAGGGCCGGTATTGGCCTTGAATTCCGCGGGGTCGTTGCCTCCAGTCGAAGCATACCGTCTTGATTGTCTTGCCGTGCGCAATGCAGGCGCGGCTGGTCGGAGGCCCATACGAAGAGCTTGGTTGAACATTGTGAATGGCGAGAATTGTTGGGCAAAAGCTCACAGTAGCAATAACTGGTGTTATTTGATGTTGATGTTGAGGGAAGGCTGGGTCAGTCAGTTCGGGCCGTGTTAGATAGTTACTTGGAGGCGAAAGCTCGGTACCGACCGAGGGCCCCGTCGATGATGATCCAATAGTTCCGTCAAGCATTCCTTCACAGCGCAATCGATTCATCGTACGACAACTCCAAGTGGCGAGCTGTCTCGGCCATCGATGTCGCAGTCGCTGTCAGGATGACGTCGTATTTGCGGAGCGACATCATGACGACCCATTTGATAGCGGTTTGGTGGAAGAAATGCTCCGTCAAACTGGCGAATACACCCATTTTCACCGCGGCTCCTCACATGTGTCATCTCCCTCAATCTTTGGGAATTTGCGATTTTGGGCGCAAAGGAGAAGTGAAGATGAATCTCTTGCTGCTGGAGGCTCTAGTATAAACTCGCGGTACGCCTCTCACCACGAATTCGAAGCAAATATGCCTTGGGAATCTTTACGATGGTAGAAGAGATTATGTTCGATTGACGTGTATCTGAAATCGAGTTTGACCTGCAGTTCGCACGGTACAAAACCTTTCGGGCAATTCTTCAACAGCCTTCATTGACTCTTGCCAAATGCACGTATGGCCTTGACATGAGGAGAGTCCTTCTCGCCCGCTAGTCATAGCTCCTCTTAAATTGCAGTCAGCGCCGGCGTGCCCGGCGCAGCAGGTGCCGAGAACTTGGTTTCAACGAAGCACTTCACCAAGCCCATCTCTCGCTTCTCTTGCTTGTAGTATCCTTTCGCAATGTCGTCGAACTTGAAACGGTGGGTGAGCATGATCGTGGGGTCAATCTTCTCCTTCTCGACCATATCAAGGATTTCATCCCAGTCTGGACAATAATCAAGTCAGTGGTAGGTTCTGAAAGACTTGCTTAGGAGAGCGGCATTAGGATGACTTACACTTTTGAACCGGGGCTTGACCGCAGCCGACGAGGCGGATGCCGCGCTCCATGAGCGATCCGACGTTGAAATGGTTAGTGACTGTGATATTAGCAAAGTTGGCCCGTAAGATGCCTGGGATCAACGTACATCCAACGTAGTCACCAATGATTCCCACCGCTCCGAACTTTTGAGTCGACATGATGGCCTCGTTGATCATCTCGCTCGTGTCCTGCTCGGCACCAACCGCCAACTCCAATGAGTGCGCCCATCCTTTGCCGTACTCACCACCAGTCGCATCAATGCTAACATTGACGCCGCCCGGCACAATCTCGTGGACCTTGCTGGGCACAGTCTCGGTGGTCTTCAGGTCCTTGAAGTTGATGGTCTTGAGGCCTGGGATCTTGGACTCGGCATAATCACACCGCCAGTTGCTGTCGACTCCGATGACCTGCTTTGCGCCCTTGACGTAGGCCCAGGCACATGCCATCAGGCCAATCGGACCAAGACCCCAGATGGCAACGGTGTCACCCTCTTTGACCCCCGAGTACACAACACTGTGGTAGGAAGTGGGCAGGACGTCAGACAGGTAGATGCCTGAAACTGTCAGCCAAAAGCCTGTGATGATACAGCGTTCGTGGGGTACCTTTCTCGTTGGGAAGCGAATCAGGAATCTTTAGCAAGTTGTTGTCGGCCAGCGGAACTCTCACATACTCGGCATGGCCACCAGCATAGCCACCGGTGAAGTGGGAGTAGCCAAAGATGCCACCCATCTGCGATCCATACAGCTTCTCGTGAAGAGCTGAAGCATTCGTCTTCTCACAGGCCGTGGTCAGGTTCTGCTTGCAGTATCTGCACTCGCCGCAAGAAACTACGAAGCTGTTGACCACGCGTTCACCTGGTTTGAGAGTCTTGACTGCCGGGCCAACAGACTCGACGACACCACAGAACTCGTGGCCCAGAATGTCCCCCTTCTGAACTTGGATAATGGCGCCATGCATGAGATGGACATCGCTGCCGCAAATGGTGGTGCCAGTAATGCGGAGGATGACGTCGTGATCGTCTACGATCTTAGGCTTGCCCACCTCCACTGCCCCGTACTTGTGAGCCGCCATGTTTAGTCGTTAGCAGAAGAGGTCGCACTTACCAACGCGAACGTCATTCTTGCCCATCCAGGCCAATGCTTTCATCTTTTCACCACTGTCGTCCGCATACTTGCCGCCGTCGCGATCGGGGTTCGCGATGTCGGTGTGCGCTGCTCGGCCTTGATCAGCGTGGCCGATGATCTTCTCGGCTTGGTTCGCAGCAAAGTTCTGGGCCATTGTTGATGTGTAATGTGTAAGAGAGCTCAGTATGTCTTGATGGTTGAAAAGTGAGAATTGGCAGCCATCAAGGTGCCATAATCGAATAGGGTTGGCTATTTAAACCTCGTCAGGTCGCGATGTGATGGTCGGTGTTGTCGAAAGTGCGTCATGCGTAGCACATTGATGTGACGAAACCATGACCAAAGTCAGCCGACAATATCCCGCCTTCTATTCTTGTCGTTCATACTTGTTCAATTTCTACGCAGCTTCTAGAACGAACCGGATCGACCGGAAGGTAAATGCGGATTGAATGGAGCGATTTCATGTTCATAAAGCGAACCATGGCCTCCTTGCTCAGAATGACACCATCATCTCCAGACTCAGTACCACCCCAGACGTAGTGGCAGCTGCCAAAGAAAAGGTCTCCGCTAGCCTACTGAAAACCACGACTCGAACATAATCGGATGTTGCATCATCTCAAGTGGGACTTTAGACGTCTGGCATGCTCTTGCCGCCCCCTCGAATGGAGTTGCAACACCTCGCGTCGGCAGATATGGCGGTATGTCACTTGGCAGCAACACAGCCGTGAGACAGAAAAAAAAGCCTTGGAGGTGCAACATAAACTACATGCAGTAGAGAAAGAACGACATGCACTTGCTATTTGAACTGAGCCTGGGCATCCTTCTCACCAAATCATATTTGCAGTAGGGCGCGTCGCCCTTGACTCCAAATTGTCTGTAGTTCGGCTTGACCGCATAAAACCTGACTCCCATGGCCTGAGAATCATCCTAAGCGGCATGGAGGAATAAAAGAGCAATCTTCAGCGACTCCGGCGATATCAACATTGCCGGCGGCGGGCGTTGTCTTATAACGGAACGTATCAGATCCTGAGCTTGGGCAGTTCGCCCCCGACAATCTTGATATCACAAGCCTCGAGCATCTAATACTACCATTTGAACGGTATTGGGTACAGGCTAGATCTCAAGTACTTAGGTGTGAACCCTTGACTAACAGGAATCAAGTCTCGGTGTGACTCAATACAGATACCATGGGGAGGCGGAAGTTGGGTTCTGCAAACCGACACTTGGGATACAAACTGTCACAAGTCAAGACAAATACGAACGGAGACAGGGACCAATTCCTTCTATCGGTCGTATTTCGACTCTCATCTTGAACATTACCGCAATTGCTCTGGCTCCCAGTTTCAGTGAAGATCAAAAGAGTTGCAGCAAAATGACGAGGCCGCCCATGGCGGCCGTGCAATAGCATCTTCCTCGCGGACACAGCCTGAGAAAGCCTTGGAGTTTGAATACCTCTTGAGACCGGCACGTTGATCAACAGAATCCTCAGTCAACAGCGATATAGCCTATACCAACCGAGCTACCCAAATATTCGGCCAAATCATAAGTCATAAAAGGTCTTTTCATGAGACCACCACACATGCTGATATTCATCCCTAGTTGCCTTCTATACAAAAGCCCGCGACGCAAAATGATCTACATGAAGCACTGAATTCCCAGCGATCCCTGATGCTTCCCAATCCAGATATCCTATGATCGGCTGGTAGTAGGCTGCGTGGCATCTGCCCTCAAGATATCATTCAGCTCATCTCTCGTCTTGCAGTTCTCAATCGCGAAGCTCGCCGCCAGCTCCTCGAGCTCCTCCTCCG
This sequence comes from Verticillium nubilum, assembly GCA_002851675.1. NCBI lineage: Eukaryota > Fungi > Ascomycota > Sordariomycetes > Glomerellales > Plectosphaerellaceae > Verticillium > Verticillium nubilum. The sequence continues at coordinate 430,818 of NMXI01000049.1, read as the reverse complement.
TCTTACCCGTGAACAGCTCGGCGAACTCGTACCCAAGGTACTCACTCATGAGCAGCTCGCGCACAGTCCTCTCGACCTGGCGATCAAAGGTCCAGACGTTGGGGTACTTCTTCTTGTGCAGGTGCTCCGGGATCATCTCCTTGAGCTTGGAGATGAAGGGGCCATAGACGTCGCCGTCAACACCGCTCTTGTCGACGACGCCCCAGAAGTCGAGACCGAGCTTCTGCTTCTTCTCGACAAACGGCTGGATCAGGCGCAAGTACGCGCTCTCAGGGTCGACGTAGACCATGCCCTGGTAGCCGATGTCCTTGTACAGCCATATGCTCCATGAAACGCCGCCACACTCGCGGTAAATGGAGAGCTGCTCTTTCAACAGCGCGAAACGCTTGGCGTTGATGACGGCAGCGTCAGGGTCCGTTCGCGGGTTTTGGTACACGGGACCGAACTCGCCGTTCCAGATGGGCACGCCGGCCTGGCGCATGAACTCGACCTTGCGATTGAAGCTCGTGCGTAGCTTGGACTTCTGATCCTCCGTACCCTCGTACTGCTCAGGCAGAGGGAAACCCATCATGCTGTAGTCGTGGCAGCTGTAAACGGTGTTGGGGAGGGGATTCTTGGGGTCGAAAGCGCGGAAGTCCATGGCGTAGGTGTTACCGTCGACGAAAAGGATGTGATCGGGGTCGATGGCGCGAATGGCCTTCTCAGCGCGTTCGTACCATGCCTGTAGACGTGTATGCTCAGGATCAGCGGGCTCGTTCAGGGGGTTGTAACCCGCGATGACGGGGTTGCCGGCGTAGTGCTTGGCGAGAGCCTCCCAGAGCTGAATGGCACGGTCCTGGAAATCGCGGAACTCCCAGAACAAAGCGCGGCTGAGACCAGAGTCACTGTGCCAATCCTGGTTCTGGCCACCTGGGACAGCGTGCAGATCCAAGATGACATAGATGTTGTGGCGTGCGCAAATGTCGACAATACGGTCGAGCAGGGCGAAACCCTCCTTCTTGATGACGCTGGGGTTGTCATCGTCCATGAAGTGGCGGTAGTTGAACGGGATGCGCAGGCAATTGACACCTAGGGACGCGAAGAGCGCGGCATCGGCCTCTGTGAAAAAATGGTGGATGAGACGGGAGAAGAAGAACTCGGCCTTCTCCTTGCCGAGAACCTCTGCCAAGGCGGCGCGGTGCTCGTGCTCGTGGCCGGAGTAGCCTGTGATAAAGTTCTCCATGTTCAGCATGCCGCCAAGACCAGCGCCCTTCAGGACGACTTGCTCGCCGGCGGCATTGACAATATTGGTGCCGCTGACGCGAAGCATGGTGCAAGGAGGGTGCACATTGTTTGTCTTGAGGCCAATAGGTGCTGTTGATGGCACCTCAGCTGTGATGGTCTGTGTGGTGGTGGACATTTTGAAGATACGAGGGAACGACGGAGGGAAATGAAGAGCTTTTGGGTATGTTCAGCGGGTGTACCGTTCGGTGATCAAGAAACGGACATGAAGATTGAGGAGAACGCTTTATATCTTGAAGCATTTCTGGAATTACCCACAAAAGCGACGGACTTGGATCCGACATCCGCTCGCGAGGAACATCGCGGGGCAACGACGGGGACTGGTGATCCCAAACTACCTAACCCCCGGAGGTCGACATGTCTTAAGTGCGATACTCCGCGAAGCTGTGTGCCGATCTTCCCCTTCTCCTCAGCTGCGGCGATACTCGCGAAGCGCTAGTCATGCAGCACAACGGATCTGGGGTATGCTGGGGATGGACTACGGGGTGCCCAGACTGCGAGTCATACAGAAGTATCGTCGCGGGGAGTCTCTCCTGTGAATGTGATGGTGTCTCGACTTTACCCGGCCGTGACGCGGGTCTTAGTATGATGCTATGGCCGGTATAGTCTCACGAAGCCTAAAGCGACCTTCCGCGAGAAAGAGCCTCACGTCACAGCAACTGGCAGTGATGGGACTACTCCTTCGGTTTGCATTCAGCCTGAATTACCACGTTTCCTAGGCAAGCCACAACCGATCTGTCGGATGTGAGGCCTGCTTTTACACGTATGTGTGCGGAGCGTAGCCCCAGCCCGCTGAACCACGAGCAGGTATGCGTCCACGGTCTAGCACTGTTCTGATCTTGCCAAAGTCCTTCGTCTCGTTGCCCCAGTAGTCGATCAGGTCGATGACCTCGTCAATCTCCTGCTGCCAGCCATGTGGCATGGTCAGTATGGCACCTCCTCGGTCGGTGCCCTGTGCCCTTGTCGTTTTGCCCCTGATAGACGCAGCCAACAGGACCATGGCGCTGCGCGAACAGGATCGCATCAGTGGGTTTGTGCCATGGTGTCGATGTCTGTATCCGGGTTTGTTCGCCGTCAGCCGTACAAGGTGGTAATGCAGGGACCGTTCGGCATAGTGGATGATGCTGGGCGAGACGTAAGCAAATCCCCGGCTCAAGTCTTCGCAATTCAAATACGCCGAGATAAAAGGCCAGTAGATGATTTCAAACAGGTTGATAGCGTGACCTCGCAGCACGAACCGACAGACATCGTCATTCTCAGCAGGTGCATCAAAGGAGAGATTCGGCGGTAGCGAAGAAATCCACGAATTGACTTGCTCCTCGTACTCCGGCACGGCAACTACCATGGCGGCCAGGAATGTCTGCTGGTCCCGATGCTGCGCCTGCAGCTCCAAGATGCCGGCGCTCATGCGAGCTGCGAGCCTTCGGAGAGAAATTTCGGCCAGGTAGAAGTACCACGAGGTCTGCTCGCGCTCGCGTCGGGGATCTGCAGGTGCATCGAGCTCGGCTCTCGGCGCTGGTGGTGTGGGGAAGAATGGAGGATAAATGTTGAGGCTGATATCGTTGATGAAATCGGGCCTGCGAATGTCGCTGCGCAGTTCCCTTTCCGACTTCCAGGCCGACCAGTAGACGGCCTGTTGAAGAGTGTCGATGGCGTGATCATGAGGATGGCCTCCATCGGACATGCCGTGATACATCTCCTGAGTCTCTGGGGCCAGAAACGTGAGCTGCTGGCAGCCAGCGAGCGCTTGGAGGAAGTAGCGCCATGCCTTTACAGGCTGAAAGACGCACATCGTGAACACACCAGCAAGGAAGAGACACTGCGGCGCTATGATTTCGTCTGACGAGATGAGGATGCCTAGGCGCTTCTGGGCCGCCTGGAAAAAAGCCATGGCATTGCTGTAGGCGGTCGTTCCAGGCATGGTGTCATGACTCGGACCAAAGGGGGTGGAGAAAGACCCCAGGGCGCAGATGAGCAGGGCCAGGCAGGATTCAGGTGACCAATCTATGCCGTTCATGATTGTGCAGAGAACCATGTGTCGCGTGGCCGTCTCATCTAGGATGGGGTTCTTGACATGAACGTAGCTGAAAAAGCTGTCGAGAAGGTCATTTACCCGTCGAGGCTCCATGTCGAGGATACCCATTGTGGAGGCTGGGGATATCGCCGAGACAACTGTCTGGTCGGGATGAAGCAGATGATCGGACTCCTGTTCTGAATCCAGCATAAGACGGAAAACCTCCCACGAAACAATTTGATCAGGTGGTGGTGGTATGATTATGTCCACGTTCAAGGGCGTTGATGACGGCTCTTCCACGTTAACTTCCTCTGCTGCGTCTTGCTCGAAGGACCTGCCGGTCAGTTGTGAGGTCTCGACGGCCCGAGTCTTGTGTGGAAGCTCATCGCGATTGATGGAGGCTGATCGCATGAGCTCCTCCAAATCGTCGAGTCTCTCCAGAATCTTGAGACTCGCTGGGTCGAAACTCGACAAGTCGACGGGGGACTGGATACACTTCGCCCCAACTTTTAGGCAAAATGAACATGACGGTTTAAGGTTGTCGCATTTGGTCCGGCGGGCGCGACACACCTGGCAGGCCTTGACCGCGCGTTTTCTCTGGTAAGATGCTGTGCCCCGGGGCGCCGGTCGTGTCTTGAGAGGATGCTGTGTGGGCTGTTCTGCGTTGGCGGAACTCGGCTCCGGGCTCGGATCGCGAGGGAGGGCTCGGGCCTGGGTATCCATTTTCAAGCACTAATGTCACGCGGGGTTTGCTTTCTTGTTGCTGATCCGGGGTACTGGGTCTGTTTGTTTCTTGGGATCGGCTTGAGTGTCAAAGTATCTGGTGGTTTGACGAGGGTTGGTGGAGAGAAGTTGGAGAGAACAGGTGGGCAGAGGACGGCAAGGGGGTCATCGCGGACTGTCGCATTTATGACATCTTCCGATCACTTGATCGCGCTAAACTCAGCTTGTATCTATCTAGTGCCATCAGCTGATACTGATTCGGGTCTGAAGCAAGTCCCACGAGTCATCAAGAATGGCCAGACGAAGCGATTGAACACGAGTCTCCACCCCCGCAACGCGGAATATCGCTCTTGAGACATCCCCATACGTCCAGTTTTTCCCCAGGTCAGCCCCAACTTCTGGTTGACCAACATCGCCTGAGCATGTAGTCAGTTCCCCGTACTGGCTTCCAGTCGGCTAACCACACATCATGCCAAAGCCGAGCAACGCCGATGCTGTTTGATCATGCCACACGATCATGGATATAAACACCAGTGATTCCCCAGACTCTTCGACTGTTCGACATTCTGGTCCTGTTCTCGGCATCAGTCTTCGAACTATTTCTATCCACCCCTGAAGAAACATCATACTTCGAGCTTGATCACGTTGATCGCTCTCTTCTTTCACAACCGGCCTTCAACCCTCAGTCCTCGCAACTATGGACAAGATTGACGACAACGAGACGACCGATGTCGTCGCCACCGTCTCCCACCACGATGGCAAGGACGGCATGGCGACATCAGCCAATCAACAAGAGCATGAGCTCACTTTGAAGACCGTATCCAAGAACCATAAAGCTGTTATTTGGTGGTGCTTCTACTGGGCCATGTGTGCCATTGGCTGGTAAGTCGATCGGAGGCATCTGATAACTCCAGGAACTTCGTCAGACAGTGTACCAACTTTTCTGTGCTACAGGGGTTTTGATGCCCAGATCAACGGCGCCATGATCTCCGTCGCTGCCTTCCGCCGCGACTTCGGATACGTTCTCAACGGCGAAGCCATCCTTCCTGCCGACTGGCAAACTGCCTTCAACATGATCAGCACCGTCGGCCAGTTCTTCGGCGGCTTCATGTGCAGCTGGCTCGCCGACCGCATTGGACGCAAGAACTCCCTCTACGCCGGCATCGCCATCTGCACGGGCGGAATCGTCGGCGAGATCCTCTCTCATACTCGTGCTGCCTTCCTGGGCTCTAAGCTTGTGCTTGGCGTGGGTCTCGGCTTTTATCTGACCCTTGCGCCCTTGGCCTGCAGTGAGCTCGCTCCGGTCGCCCTTCGTGGATACGCTACAGCTGGTGTCAACCTTGGAATTGCGCTCGGTCAGCTCCTCTCTAACGCCGTCGTCAAGGCCTTTGGCGAGTGGACCAGCCGCTGGGCTTACCGTGGCCCTTTCGCCACACAGCTCTTCTTCGTCGCCTTTCTAATCATCTTCCTTCCATTCGCCCCCGAGACGCCCTGGTACCTAGCCCGTAAGGGCAAAAAGGAGGAGGGCATTAAAGCCATTCGTAAGCTGTACGGTGCCGACTTCGACGCTGAGCGCCAGTGGGCCGGCCTTGAGGCCACCATCGAGGAGGAACGCCGCGAGAAGTCCGCCGAGAAGGGCTTCATTGACTGCTTCCGCGGCACCAACCGTCTCCGAACAGGCATCTCTACTGGTGTCTTCCTCTGCCAACATCTCGTTGGTATCATCTTTGTCCTTGGCTACTCGACCTACTTCTTCCAGCTCGCCGGTCTCGACGTCAGCAAGTCATTTGACCTCGGCGTCGGCGTCACAGCTTGCGGTGTCGCCGGTAACATCACCTCCTGGTTCGTCGTCGAGCGCTTCGGCCGCCGCATCGTTTTCCTTTCGGGCATGGGCACTCTCACCGTGCTCCTCGTGCTCATCGGCATTATGGACGTCGTGCCCACCTCCGGCGCCGGCTGGGTCCAGGCTGGTGCCACCGTTGTCTACGCCTACGTCTACTTCCTCACCATTGGCGCTATGGCCTTCGCCATTCTGGGTGAGGCCTCGAGCACTGTGCTCCGAGCCAAGACCATCTCCCTCGCCACCGCCACCCAGGCAGTCTGCGGTCTGGTCATGAGCATTGCGATTCCCTACATGGTTAACCCCGACGAGGCCAACTTGCGCGGCAAGGTCGGCTTCATCTTCGGCGGTCTCTCCATGATTGCCACCGTTGGCGCCTTTTTCTACGTGCCGGAGCTCAAGGGCCTCACCTTTGATGAGATTGACCGTCTGTTCGCTGCCAAAGTGCCTCCCCGCAGGATGGGGGTTATGGCTGAAGTTGAGCACGAGTGATCGGGCTCTTTGTCACCACGGGAGTTAACTGTAAAGTGCGTGCATTTATCCCTTAGTTTGCTGTTCTAATATGATTCCCATGTTGCTGTTAAAAATAATGTTCTTTCTGATAATAGCCACTCACAACATGTTCGAGGTATCCCATGATGATCATTCCTGGCAAGAAGATCGAAAACTAGAGATCCAAGAGACTGCTATACGTCCAACATCGTCTCCAATACTGACGATGTGAACGTACGTTCCCGGGATCGAGACAACCGGATACACAGGTGGCCGCCACGAAGGGCTAACAAGTATGATCTCGCTTCGGGATTTTACACATTCTCTGCATGGTATCACTTGAGCCCGACCAGACACTTAACAAAATTATTATAGCCGTTTCCGATCGCAAATCATAAGTCTGCCTTGAATTACTTGCTCCTAGAGGGAATTTGCAGCCGATGGCACCGCGCCTATGGCTAGCTAAGCCACGGCTCCAGCCCTCGGATATGAGTATGAAGAGAATGGAATCGATGGGAAATCTTTACACGGAGTGGCATTTTCCCAAGGGTGTAATTGAGCTTCAGTTCAGTACGCACTTTTACATGCGCAAACTAAAGGGAAGGCCTTGCTTTGGGGTAGGTCATTAGGGGCATAGAAGCTTATGGTCGGATGGCAAGCGGATACCAGCATCACAAAGTGGCTCTCACCACGCTGGAACACCATGGATATGCATTCATACACTGTTGCCTGACACGACAATCAAAATGACTTGGCTTGCCGAGATTCCCTGACCAGGGACGAACTCAGATTGCCTCGCAACTTAGACTTGGTGGCCAACGCAAGTCATGTTGTAAGGATGGTACCATCATTGCATTGTTGGTGTCATACCGGAATGGGCCTGCCTTCTCAGAGTGCTGGCAAAGTGCTTACGCGTCAAAAGCATTGGTCTAGTGCCTCCATAGGCAGGTTTTCTTCTCGATTTCTGCGTGAGAGGGCTGCCGTGATGCAGAGATTCCCTACGTAGATGGGCTGTGTCTGCTAACTCCAACAGTGGGTGTCTTCTCAAGCACGAGCCGCAGATCACTTGCTGGCTGATTGCGAGAGCCAGCTAGCTACCTTGGCTTGACTCTATGCGTGAGTATGCTGATCAAGAATGTTCTTCTGAATGGCTAAATGGGCTCAGGTTTAGCTCAGGTATGTTCCTCTCTGTGCTCTCTTCTTTAAGACTACTAGTCGTCGTCCAACACGTCTGACACCAGCTCATACATGCCCCTATCGATGTGAGTGATGCAAATTAGACACGAAGCCCCACTACTGAATTGCTCGCATGAAATCGGGGAACTTGGTCCAGCCGACTATTTATCACGTTAAAGAAACCCCGGCAAATTAAAAGGTAGATTATATTAATTAGTGAAATATACCGCGTATCTACGCCTCGATAATTAAGGGAACAGTGCGGACTTCTACAGCTTAGTAAAAGAACCTAGACGACCAGCGTACCTACCTAGTCAAAGACGACTGATCGTCATGCTTGTATGCAGTCTTTGCACTGACATCGTGATTCTGTATCGAATCTGACGAATCGATCCGAACTTCGACATCAAACCTCCTATGAATTCCCGATGCACCATTTTGGATTGCTTCCAGCTCACGATCTTTCGAAACTGATTCGACTCCACCCTCGGGCAGGTGCTTTGACACGGTGGTATCTCGGTGTGATCTGCTGGGGTGCGCTGCGCCCGAAGCTTTGTATCCTTGTGACTGTGACAGAGAGTTCAGGTTGAAGCTTGTGTCTCGGTCTTGGGCGAGATGCGTGATGAGGGAGGCCATGGACATTTCGATGTTGACTTTGACCATGTATGCGAATGACCTACAGACATGTTTTGAAGCCGTCTCTAGACGTGGAGTGATTGTAATAGAATGGATGGAAGCTGTCGAGCCTGATAATCTGCCAATACCTTTCCTGGGCTTACCGATTTCCTGGCGCATGGTTCCGTCGCAAATTATGACCACTCAAGATATCGCACTACACGATCAGTCACTTACACAGGTTCCTCGCTCCGATCACACTACCCAGGTTCAGCTCACAAACATACTTCTGTGAAAACGTGCTAAGTAACGGCATTCGCCGACAACATTCCATCGCAACTTTAAATGTCGCTGAGATCCTTGGATGTTAGAGGAAGACCCGAAATACCGCAATAGATTTCAAGGGCCTAGCGAAGACGGAACGCCTGGCTAAATGTCGTCGCCAATTTGGGAGCATTTGTTTCTTTTCTGTTTACGCTGGCAGTATACAGATTTCGGTTTACCCGTTATGCAGGACACTATGCAACACCAAGCTATTGCAGCAAGATACCAAGGCCCTGGAAGACAGTTTGAGATATGCATATCAGTTTTGCATGAGATATACTGCCAGACGTGCACGGCATGGAGGAAGTCATGGCCGATGGCGAGACCTTTGAATTATAATTCCGACTTTCAGCATCTCTCTGAACTTCATGCAATTCATAGTGGGCTGAATTGCCTGGAATTGATCATCCAACTAGCAAGTGGCCATCCCATGATACAAGACTGAACCCCGAACCAGAGACCTAGGAGCCGGTACGTGTTACGCCTAGGCCTTCATGAGATGTACCCAGGCTACCCAGACGACTAGCATAGGCTGTCGGTTCGAACTTGTTGTCGCATCTCCCACGGCCATCGCTCAGGGGAACCAGTCTGGCATTATTCAAGTCGTCGTCCCACCTATCCTGCCGCGTCTCATGCCCAAAGACATGAGGGGAGCATCGTACCAACAAGCCTCTCATGGCCGGCATGCAGGCGCACATGATGCCGACATTGACCTCAATAGTCGACCACCTTGCAACATCCCACTGATCATACGTCGGATTGTCAGAGTTTGCGTAGTGAACCAGCGACTGCACGCGAATTATGCTGACAATGGTGACGCTGCGGTCGTCATGTTAGCTGAGCCGAAGCCGAAGGTGTGCATAAATGGGGAGCAGCAGCTAGGGTCGTCTTACAAGGTTCCGACGCCAAACATTAAGGCCACGCCCAGTTTCTTCTTCCAATGCAGGCTCAGCTTCACGACTTGCGTGAGCGGCAAAACAAGCATCCAGATATCAAGAATGATGTTGAATACAGCGTTTGCCCACCCCATGGCATTGATGTTTACACATCGCCCGTGACTGCTCGACCCCTCAAATCTTTCCCAGTTATTTTCGACTGGCAGACATTGCAGCACAGCAACGGCCAGGAACGCGATCCCTCCCACTACGTTAACGGCGACGGTGCCCCGAAGCAGCCGCTGGCACAGAGGGTCGGGGAAGATCTGAAGGAAAAAGAAGAGCATGGCTGTCTTGAGTAAAGGGACGTGCATGAAATACATGATTTGCATGACATAGAAGAACTTTGCAAAGGTGATGAGCATGGACCACGGCAGCGTCCAGATGTCTCGACCCAGACCGTTGGCAGCAAGCCCTTGGCTGTTCATTACCGTACTTGGAATGGCAGAGATGAAAGCGAGGTGAAGAAAATGATCATACAGGCGGAGCGGAGTTGGGGCAAAACGAAGTCGGAAGAAGAGGCGGAGGAGGACGAACACGGCTGTGATGACGCCAAGCGTAATGTTCATTGTGTTGTACAGACCAGACCGATCGCGAACGGGGTCCCCGCAAGCGATGGCGGTGGTGTTTTTCGCTTCTGAAAGTCAAAAGAGTCAGCTTCCATCATATTCGAGATTTGATAATATAGCATGTCCCAAGGTATTAAAGAAAAGAAAGTACGGGACACTGACGCAACGCTTCCTGTAACGTGCAAGAGGCAAGAATGCACTCGGTTGTTTCGGCAGGCATAGGAGTCGAGCAAATACATGTCTGGTTCGTCAAGGCGCAGGGCGCATCTGTTTCCGCGTCCAGAATGCATTGAAGCTTTGCGCTAGGTCAGTCTGATCGCTGGCAAATGGACGTCTCGACACGCCGAGACTCACTGCGCATTGCGGGAGGCTTTCAAAGACAAATACATTCTCCCGTGCTGCTGTCGTCTGTGCTAATGCGTTCCGTGGGCCTATGGTCAGCAGCGCCAGTATGATCATGGATATCTCCATAGCACTCGGACGTCGCATCGGCGGGCCAGACCGAGAAACAAAGTGATGGAAATTTTACGATTTTGTTCGGAATGAAGTAACTTACCTCTGCGTCGGCTGCCCGGCGGGCGAACCTGATATACGGGTACTGACAGCACTGCTTGCACGGACCAGAGCGACAAACGCCTTGTGAAAAGCTAGTGGGTGATGGAGTGAAGAAGGCACAAGTTTGGCTCTATCGGGCATAACGCGACGGGTATGTCTTGGAATGGAAGGCCATTCCCACATTCTCATTAGCGAACAAGGCTGGAGGCGTCCGCTGCCGTTCATTTGAGACGTGACGCAGGGGGTAGCGCGACCGACGGCGGTGAACAACCATCTCGAGTCTCCTCCCCCGCATTTATCATAGATATGGGATGACACCTTATTCAAGGGGGCCGCATGACTGACATGGGCCCCCTTGCATGCACCAAGCCATGCGATGTGTTCTTGGGTGTTCGCTTATCCTTCTATGCGTCTTCCGCTCTCGATTGTACTTTGAGTTTAGAGGAAACACAATGTCGAAGGACGTCTTTTCAACCGTCATCAAGTTTGACACCCTGGTCCGTGATAACACCTTACTGTTTGGACACAGAGCCAAAACAACTCGATGAATCTCCAATGAAGGAGGAAGCCAAGGACACTTTGGTTGCTCCAACCTCAGACGTGATTTGTAACCCTTGTCACAACAGACATAGAGCAACCGTTCTTGACCGATTGTAGCTTCTACATCGATGGGGGAAGGAAGCCAGAGGCCTCGGCTAGCTTTCCTCCCGATACATGCCCAGGCCCCCCCACCCCCCCTTTACAGCCACTGTGGACGCCCACATATTCATGATCATCTTCCGCCACGACTCGTACCCCTATCTGCGTCGACTTTGTCCAGAACACCGCCCCAGCCACGGTTCCCACCTCACGCGTGCGGATCTGCAGTGCTTTCATTCTCGGCCATGTCGAATCCTATGACACCATTTACGTGTTTTGATTGGCCTTGCACTGAACGCCACAACGGGCAAGGGGAACAATCAGATGGCACTACAAACTAAGGCTTCCCCAAATCCAAGTCTCGGAATCTACGGGACAATCAAAGTCTCGCTGCATTGGAGTCCTGCTGCTTTCATCGACTACGTTTCATGATCAGATACCCAACAGACGCCCGCTACGGGGCAACGTCACTCCAATGTACCTAGTTTGGGGGAGTTCGTTCCTGAGGATATTCCAGGATGAGGTAACATGAAATCTAAAGTTTCAGACCAAGCCTATAAACCAAGCTCTGTGGGAACGCATCATGTCAGCGTCTCGAAAAGGTAGAAGTAGGAACCTCAGGAACTAGACATTTCGATATACCCTCTGATAGTCCATCCTCGATCTGCGGACGCGAATCATCCGTCCCGATGAGCCGTCGAGGCTCTCTCAAGTGAAACTTCAAGCCAGTCCCTCACTACTCGCCCCTCAACCAGCCAGAAGCGGCAGACATACACCTCCGTACTCCACCCTTCCGAGCTAAGGACTGAGTGATAGATTTTCTTCAGACTCGAATAGACAATAAACGAAGTAAATTTATCAGTAGTTCAAGTACTAATAAGGGACCTGCGACAAGCTGAAGACATGGGCCACTGACACTGTAGACTGCGGGCTGCGTCAGAGTTCGCGTTCACCTGACGCCGAAGCTCGTGTTATTCAACATACGACATTCAGACTTGCCATCGAAGTTGAAGACGAGCATATGAACAACGGAGCTGGAATAGGAAACTACTACTTCCAAGGAGTATCATCTCCGGAGTCTCATCTGCCAGCTCGCTTCTGGATGACAGGCCTATGAATGAGAACGAATGACCTCCTGGGTATGATTCCAGATTGTTTCCAAAGCACCGATGCCTTGCAAATCCTCAACAAGCTTGTCGGCCTGCAAAGAACTCGTCCTTGTTAAATCGCGATCATATAGTGTCAAGTCATGAACTCACTGGGATTGAATCTTCGCTTGCATTTAGCTACCAGCCTCGTACTGAGCCCTCGAGCGAACGATAACACAATACAAATACATCATTCTGAATGCCCTCTTCCCAATCCTGGGTAACGCATGTTTTTGGACTCATCACTGGCCAATACAGGACAAGATAACATCACAAGATAAAGTATCTCTCACTAAAATCAAAGTTGTACAAAAGGTGTTGGGCGAGCTTTTGGTTCTGGGAGTTAACAATCTAGATTTCAGACAATACCTCGACTCAAATTAGTGTTCTCGATCAGACGCCTCCCTAGTATGCCCCAACCACACTATCGCTATCATCAGAAGACTCCTCAAAAGGCGGCGGCGCCAAGACCGCCCTGCTCCTCAACTTCAGCGAGCTGCGCCTCTTATGCGGTCTTTCCTCATCCTCGCTCTCACTCACCACATCCAAAGTTTCATCCTCAAGATCCTCATCCGATCCAGAACCACGCGATTCAACTCCCTTCCTCTTTACCCCCTTCATCCCCTCAGTCGGCCGAACCCGAACATGTCGAGTGAAATACAGCCCCCCGCCCCTCAAAACATGCTCAACCCCCTTCCTCTCATGCCTCAGCCAGTCAACGAACCCCGCAACCGACAGCTCGGACGGGGCCATGACAGACACCACCCTCGCAACCATCTGGTCCTCGCTTAGCCCCTGCTTCAGAAACCCCTTGCACACGTCCCAGAACTTCTTGCGGCGCGAGTACCACGTGCGCGCGTACGTGTCGCGTCGCCACTTGGTAGTGTAGTGCTCGTCGAGCCAGCGGACGGAGCGCTGGCCCGCGAGGCCGTGAGCGTACTCGTCCCACTGCTCTCGGACGGTCTCGGGGTGCTTGTGGAAGGTGAAGATGGGGACCTGGCGGCCGCTGGAGAGTGTCGTCATGAGGGTGGACGTTCGGACTGTTGTGGCGGGATCGCGGGGGTTGCCGAGGGGGATGCGGACCGCGTGCGTTATGGGTGCTATGGGGTCGAGTCTGGGTTCCGGTTTAACTTTCTGGCGAGGGACTGTAGTTTTGGGGATGAAAAGCTCGGAGAGGGGCTTCTTGCACTGAGGTGTTTTAGATATCGGGCGTGAAGGCCTCATCATGGGCTTCGAGCTGGGTGGTTTTGGGACTCGTGGCTCGGGCATGGGCGACTTGGACTTGTCTGCCTTCGAAATGGGTGCACTTGTCAGCTTTGTGACTTCCAACCCAGGGCCCGCCACGGGAGGCATTTCCACGACGGAACACTGCCGACGTTTCTTCGTGACTTTCTTGCCTGTGCTGCGTGTGGTTGCCGCAAAGCCCGAGGAGGCATAAGGCGATGCTGAAGTTTCTCGTGAAGGCAGGTAGTCGGGAAGGCCATCGTCGCCGCTGGGCAACTCGATATCCGGCGTGCCAACAGGTGATATCGACATGGGCGACGGAAAGCAACGGGCAAGAGGCGTTTCTTCCCGCGAAGCAGGCGGAAGAGGATCAATCTCCTCCCGTTTGAGCTGACTTCGTAACTCCCCCATCATGTCCTCTGTCGCAATGAGCCTCTTCACAACGTCCGTGACAACGTCAACCTGCACCTGCACCCTGCTTTCCACCTCCGCCTTCCATCCCGTCAGCCGTTCAACCTCCCTCCTCGCCTTCTCCTCCCTCTTCTCCAGCGTAGCGATCCGCTCGAGCAAACTCCTTTCCAGTTGGGACATTTTGGTCTCCAGGGCGGCAACCCGGCCGTCACATCGTTTGTGAAGCTGTCGCAGCATGGCGACCATCTTCTCCGAGCCCTCCTTCAACGTCGGCGTCGCAGGGCCTGACATCGGAAGAATCCCCAGAAGTTGAGCCTGTTGATTCCACTGCGCGGACCAGCGGCGCTTCTGGTCTTCAAGGCGGATGGGCGTCTGCGGGATGGGGTGATGAAGGGGCAGCTGATCAGTTGTTGGCGATGGAAGGCGTACGGTCTGTCGGGAGGCGTCCGCCTGGGCTGCAGTCGGTGTTTTCGAACGAGAAGGAATGAACCCTGGTCCCGTGAGTTGTGGGGAAAAGGTTGAAGAGGTCGGCTGTCGAAGGGGAAGTTCAACGTTGTGCCCAGCAGAAGGCAACCTCCTGGGCGTGTTGTCTCCGTTGTTGACGGCGCGCCAAGGCGGAGGGGCCTTGTCGCGCCGGATATCAAGCTGCGCGTTGTGCTCGCGATGGTCTTCTTGTTGGCACCGGGTGGACGCCGGCGGAGAGAGCTTGTTGTTGCTCATTTTCTGGCTGTTCATGTCCCGGGGAAGCTTATCCATAGGACTGCGGTCGCTCGTCTTCGTACAGTCGTTCGTAGGCTTGCTCAGTCGATCCAGTCGTCTTCTTCAAGTCTGTCAGTGATTCTCGTCAAGAATTGTTGTCGATCCAGTCGTAATTCAATCCTTGAAATTCAATGCTTAAGTCTCTCTCTCCTGCAAAACCGTGCAAGTCAGGATCTCCTCCCTTTTATCACCCAGCCATTTCAACCCCCTTCCGCGATCAAGCTCGACGTCCTTACACCTCTGTCCCCAATCGCAATCAATGTCCTTACACAAAAACCTTGACCCTCGACCAGACCGTTGTCCTCTCTGCAATCTCGAACAAAGCATCCGCGCACCGGGAGCCACCGCTCTTTGTCCCCACGCGCTTGTCAAGCATGTCGAGTGGCGCAGACCAGCGCCCAAGATCAAGTACAGGGAGTGAACACAAAGAACATATTCATGGCTGAATTGAGTGGACATCCCTCCGGAACTGGCAATGCTGCTGTATGCACCTCACTCTGAGATCCATGTTGGGGTACCGCAGCTCAATCGCTTTACTTCAGAAGTATGAGCGCCAGTAAACTGGGTTTGTGGAAGGGTATCATTCATTCATCCTCTGCTCTGTTCTGCCCTGTTCTACTCTATCGCTTGTCCACATGCAATCTCGAAACTCTTGGCCATGCCCTCACTCTCCATGCAATCTTGCACCTGCTGTCTCTCCTCGTGCAGGCTCGTCCCATGCAACCCTCAATTACCATAGTAATGGCCCCAAAAAACATAAGAGATAATAATAATCATCGCAAAACAATGCAATAATGCAGGGGCCGCAGGGCAGGGTAGGGTATATAACGCCAGGCGACGGAATCCGCCGCGTGCAATGCAAGAACCCATCGTCGTCTTCATCCAGTCATCAATCTTCGTCGTCTTTCGTGCTTACCCATGCTCAGCCTTGCCAATTCAGTGGCGTCGAAGGCTACCAGCTCCTCATGCTGACCATCTCAGTTGAGATGGCTCAGCTCGTCGTCCTCGCCACCAATCGAGTCAAAGCCTACCAGCTCTTCATCCTCGCCCAAGCCCACCCCCTCTTCTCCCCCTCCCTCTCTTCCTCCTCAAGCTCCATCCTGTACCGCCTCACACTACCCGACTCATCGTCGAAATCAACCGGCGTCTTCTCCTTCGGCGCAAAGCACTCAGGCACTAGGTGACGCCTGACCCACCCCTTGAGCCCCTGATGCGCAGCGTCAATGGCGGCATACTCGAGCCTCCTCGTGCGGTCGCTCGTCCAGTAGTGCGTCGACTGCGGAGGCGGCGAAGGGATTGACCTGGCAACCTCGTGCTGGTCTTGCTGCTGCTGCTGCTGCTGAGGGGACGGCGGCGTGAGGTCCGTGGGGTGCGCGGGGAAGTGGAAGAAACCAGACGGGTGGTTCGGTTGGGAGCGGGCGTTGTGGAGGGCCTGGATCTGCGTCATAGGTGGACGGGCCGGGTAGGGAGACGACTTGGGCGAACGGCGGATGACGGGGCGGCCGGGGCGGGAGCAGGGGCGGGTGCGGGGTGTGTGGGGGCCCGAGCCGGAGGAGGATGTCGTGGATGCCCGGCGGGGCTGGTTAAAGGAGGTGCGCGGGGGTGTCGACCCGTAGCCCGAGTCTTGTCGCTTCATTTCGGTGGAGGAGGGGTGAGGGCGTTGATTCTCCTTTTTGGGGGTTGTTGGGTGAGTAGTTGTCGTCGTCTTGTTGGTGTCTCTTGGCGGCGATGCTGGTGGGAAGAGCTCAACGTCGTGAAAGGAATGGTAGGTCGTGTCGGAGGCGGCGACGGATGATCGTGACCTGGCAGGTCCCATCTGGGAGAGGCGTGAAATCCGAGGATCCATGGTTATGAGGCCGACGGAAATGTTATGAAATTCGTTCAAGTCAAAAGGGGCGTGATGATGCCAATGGGTGGAGGAATGGCGAGTGGTGGGGTGGATGATGCAGTGCCCCTCATCGGTACGCGGACGTCTTTGACCGTGAGATCTGAGGACGACAGCTCGCCAAAAGAATGAATCTTAAGCCTGAGCCTCAGAGTCGTCAAAGAGTCGTCGAGTAGTCGAGGTTCGAAAACAGCCAGCGGGTGCAGATGCAGGCTGTCAAATAAGTGTCCAAGCCCTGAAATGACACAAAACAAACGAAAGAAGCGGAAATGAAGGCCTCGCCAACGAAAGTAACGAGAAGTTGCGGTCAAGGACGGTCGTTCCAGCGACCAGATGTGCAAGGGCTCAAGCTCGGCTCAGACGAAAGTGGGATGCGATGCCCTGGATGGGTCTCGTGGGATTCTTGTCTCAACTGGAAAGCCGTGCAGCAAGTCGTCAATAGAGACGATCAATAACAGAAGCCCAAACAGGTGGTCTAGCCAGGGGAGCGTGGGCACGTCTCGGGGTGACGATTGGACAGTGACGAGCGGTGAAGGGTGGATTATGCAGGCGGCTGCAGGTGCCGGGGCCGGGGGATGCAGCCGAGGGTCGAGACGAACGTGTGTTGTGTTATTATTGCGCTGGTCTGGTGCTGCTGCTTCTGCTTCTTTGCTGTAATGCGTGGGTTGGGGTTTTGAGTCGTCTTGGTGTCGCAGTGCCGTCTGAGATGCAGGACGAGGATATTCCGGGCCGCTTTGTGCGTGGCGTCTGCAAGGGCGTTCTTGTGCGATACGACGCTGAGGAGGGAGACGGAAGCTGGAAGTCGAAGGTCCTGAGAGGCCGCCGGAACGGTGCTGTTTCAACGGTTGAGCGGGCTACGGCTTGAACCGAGGTGGATAAGATCGATCTGAGTGCAGCGCTGCGCTGTGCTGCTGTTGCTGCTGATGACAGCCGATGACGGTGTATTGGGCGTACCGGTAGATCAGACGAGAACGAGACGCTGGAGAGACTGACTGAGGTGTCGTGTCGTCCAATGTCGCGAGGTGGCATGCAGTGGCCCCGGTGACCCAGTGGAATGGCGGTGATATCCTTATGTATGGGAGTAGTGATTTTTCTTCCCGCGTGCTAGAGAACCAACGCACAGCAAAGCGGGACAAACTGATTCATGCAGTGAGTGAGGGGATCGTGGATCGCACAAATGCGCCCTAGGCTAGCCGTCCGTGGTGGCAGGGGTTGGTGGACACTGAACACTGGTTGTACCGGTTCGATTCGCCGAGAGGAACGCGGACTGCCGCTTGTGTATCGCCGGCGGGGTGTTACGGGGGGGCGTAGAGGGGGCGGTGGCAGGGCGTTGACGGGACACTGGCGGGGGGAGTTTGTTTGTTGGGTGGAGGATTGGGTGTTGAAGAAGCGGTCTGGGCCTCACTGGTGCAATGAGCGAAGGATCTGGTTTTGCTTGAGAGGCTGGTACTTGTAATTGTTTGAAAGGTCGAAGTTTGTGGTGTGAGTAACAAGTCAGGTTGTCGCGAGGATGAGGGCGAGAGCGAGATGATCAGGTTGAAGTATGAATACCGAGTCTTTGGGCGTAGTCGGCGTGACAGCCTCACATGTGAATGTTGATCTCGCTTGGACAGTGTCAAGCCAGAGGTTCGAGACGACCAGTCCCGTCACTCACAGATGCCGTGGCTTGAGACAGCAATGATGTGATTCGGTGTTGGTGGGGGGGGTGTGTGTCTCTGTCGTGGGCAGCTGACCAGCCCTGGATTGCTGTGCTGTGCTTCCCACTGACTGCTTGTTCCGTTCCTGTGCCTGTGCGTCTTCTCTAGCGGATGGCCGTGTGGTTTCCTAGTGGGTTGCCGGGCATGCGGTGTGTTGCAGCATTCGCCGTCCGATGTCGGGTCGACAGTGGCAGAGGGGGGGAGGGGGACCTGTTGCAGTGATGGGACCACTGACTGGGACGCCCCGGCGAGACCAAGCAGAAAAACAAGGTTGCGTCGCGGCTTGGCTCCCGTCCCGTTCGAGCTGGCGTTGCCTGCGGGATGATGGAGTCGTGCAGGAATATTGAAAGACGATGAGTAACAGTGGATGTGGATGTTGCTCGGCTGTTGGCTGTTGGGTGATGGCTGTCGGCTGGTGATGGCTGATGAAGATGGGGTTGATTCTTCAGAGTTCAGTTCAGAGGGCAGCTGCTGAAATATCAGCCGCCCTCGATCGATCTCGTAACGGGCCGCACCATGACAAGATGGAAGGCCAGAGATCGGCTGCCGCTGGTCATGTGCTATTTTGAACGACTGTGTCTTGGTGTTGATGAAGGTTGGACGAAAAAGCCTTTCACATGTCCTTCGCCATTCGTCTTCGTCCTCCGTCCTTCATTCCTGCCCATTCATCTCCTCCGACCAGGCAACTCAGGGCGGGAAGCCACGACCAGAGGCAGGAGGGCAGATGCGCTGGCGTCCCATGGCCAATCACTACTCACCGCGTCGGCAGCTGAAACGGTCCACAGCCCTGAGCCCACAGGACAGGACAGGACAGGACAGGACAGGACAGGACAGGACAGGCAACAGGCACCTGGAGCTGTCCGTCCAATGGAAAACGGTGTAAATGCTGCAAATGCTGCTAGAAGCCCCACCACCGCGACACGCGCACCCCACCAGCGGAAAAGGCAAGGAACGCAATTCTTCGGCTTGCTCTGACTGGCCTTGCCTGTGTTTGACCAAATACAGACCTCCAATCAATCACTGTCAAACAGAAGACCAACACAAGCAAAGCAGAGCAAGCCACTTCACATGCCATTCAACATGCTTGCCGTGGCCCTTCTCCTTCAATCTGCCTTTCGCCATGCATCCATCACCTGCCAGATCTCTCCCCATACGGCAGGGATCAGCAGCTCGATTCGGTCACGCTGGCCATGCAGGAACGCCCAGTGTCCTGTCTCACACGCGGCCATCGTGTCTTGCCTCGGCGGGCGTCATTCGGGCGCTGGCGGGCTGGCTCTCTGGCCGCGAGTGGAATGCACCCGTGCGCGGGGTTAACGAGGCGGTATGGGTATGGTACGGCTTCGGGTAACCTCATGGCCCCCGATCCCAAGGGTGGCTATCGAAACAGCCATCGTGGACCTTTTGCATGAAGATAAGAAAGTCTCATTAATTGCTTGTGCTTTGCTGCGTCGCAGAAGGGATGCTCGCTTCCAACCCAGCCGTGGCTCAGCTTCCCTGCCACGGGCTTATTACTACCTGTTCGTGAAAGCTGGAATTAAAAAGAAAAAGACGAACCAGCCCATTCTAGCCCCGCGCCGCAACTCGCTCAGCCTCCCCCTTCAACCCAGCATTGAACTTCTCCCACGGCTCACTCGGCTTGAAGCTGTTCCGCCACGGCCAAAACGGCACAGTGAGGATGCCCTCAAAGTCCTCGCGCTGAATAAACGTCGTGCCGCCGGGGTTCTCATCGCTCGGCTTGAAGAGAAAGTGGTGCGTTCCCCAGAATAGCGGCGGGATGGAGCCCACCCAGGTGAAGACGTCTTCAGAATTCGCCTGGATAGAGTCAGTGCCGGTCTGAGGGGGGAAGCAAAGATTTGGACTCACGTCAATGTAGGGGCGGAATGTGAAGCCTTGCATGTTGACCTTGAGGCGGTCCCCCTTTTTGAAGTCGATGAGGTTTTGATCTTTGGTTATGGGCTCGATTTGGAAGATCTCTTGCCATTGGTTGTATCGCTGGAAGTCCAGGAACTGTGATGAATTAGACGAAAGCAATGTTGGATGCAGAGCAACTTGACTTACTACAGATCGAACTATGGCTGGTGAAGCCAGAATCTCAATCTTGGCATTTTGTGAAATAGTGACACCCATGGCTGCTGATGAAGGTGATGTGGATTCTGATGAGGGAGCGGCTACTAATAGGTGTTGTGTGGAGAGGTTGGTAGCAGTTAAGAGAGTGAGTATTGATGCGAGTGCAGGTCTGATGAATTGCAGGCTCAATCAGAAGCACACGCATCCATGGTAATTATATACTCCTCGGGATGAGGCACTCTACAAATCGGTCAGACGCCGCCCGAACATCGGCTGGGCGCCGGCATTTGCTCGCTGATCGCGGCCAAGTGGACTCGCCCGACCCGGCGCGAGAAAAACGCGAGCTCCGCGCGAGCCCCACTCTTGCGCGCAAAACGTTGCCCGACTCGGCCAGCTCTCGCGGCTGCATGCAAGCACGGCGCAGCATTGCAATCTAAGGTGAACAGGATCAACTTGCATAGTATTCGATATCTATAAGATACGTGGGAGGACGATGTCGTTTTCTTGTCTCACTCTCTCATCACCAACTCATTAACAACTCATCGAGTTCACTCAAGACTTACCATCACCTTTAAGATCACATCAAGCAATCGCAAATCCTCTTAATCAATCTCCCTAACAACATCAACACTCAAACACCTCACATCACAATGGCCGCTCAAACAGCACCCACAAAGACAATCGCCTTCTTCGGCGCCTCCACCGGCGTCGGCCTCTCCACCCTCCGCACAACCCTCGCAGCAGGCCACCGCGCCATCGCCCTCTGCCGCACCCCCGCAAACCTCACCACCCACCTCCCCCTCGAAGCAAACCCCAGCCTGACCATCGTCTCCGGCAACGCCCACGACACCGCCGCCGTTTCCCAGTGCCTCAAGAAAGACGCAACTCACTTCGTCGACGCCGTGATCTTCACCATCGGCGCAAGGATGAAAGGCCTCTCCTTCGAAGACCCCAACGTCTGCAGGAAAGGCATGGCCGCCCTCCTGGAAGCAATCACCCAGCTCCGCGGCAACGGCCTGCAGGGACGCCCGCGCATCGTGGTCTGCAGCACGACGGGCATCTCGCGCCACGCCCGCGACGTGCCGCTGCTCATGGTGCCGCTTTACCACCTCACGCTGAAGGTTCCTCATGTTGATAAGAAGGCCATGGAGGTCATGCTCGAGGACAGCGGGGAGGATTTCACCATTGTGCGGTGCAGTCTTTTCATCGGGGGTGAGACGGATGCAGCGATCCGCGTGGGTGTTGAGGATCCCATTCAGGGGAGGGAGTCGGCGGCGATTGGGTATACCATCTCGCGAGAGGATGCAGGCAAGTGGTTTGCGGAGAATCTGGTCAAGCGCGAGGGGGCCGAGTTTTTGAACAAGATTGCGACAATTACATATTAGGGGCAGGAGCATGATGGTTTAGTGTTGTGTGTAAGGTACATTTAGAAGAGCGATGCAATTATTCATTCACAGAAATGCATTTACACATGATAGGATCATGCTCTCCCGCTGTGATTCCTTCGGATTGCGGCACGGACATGAGGGGAAAGGCTTTACTCTCGACACATCGCCATTACGGCAGGGAAAGCTTCTTTCTCAATCTGGAATTACATCTTGTCACTGTGCTCCGTTCGCCAAGCCCGATCGCTGATCAGCCAAGCTAAAAACGCCGAGCATCAATGGCCGAGACCCCCGGTGGCGCCGCTCTCCCCGCGCAGTTCTCGGCCGCCGCGTCCGAGAAAAGCGCGAGGTCATCCGCCTTGGCGTCCGCCTCGACCCCACACAAGCTTAAGAGTTGCGTCGTCTGCCGCAGTCGCAAAGTCCGCTGCGACAAGCAGTCGCCTTGTTCCAACTGTCGGAGGGCCGGCATACCCTGTACCGTAGCCTCTGACGACCGGCCGCCGCGATGGGCGCGCCGCCTTGAGCGTCTCACTACGAGGCCGCCGGCGGTACAGGAGACTGACTCTGCAACTGGGGCTGTCATGGACAGGCTGAGGAGTCTCGAGAAGATGGTCAAGGAGCTGGGCGGTCAGTTGGAACAGGCGAATTCTTCGAAGAGCGAGGATGGGCTTGGGCGGTCTCCTGATGGAATAGGTGACGGGAGCCAGAGGCACGCTTCGTCTGCTGCCAGCGTGACGAGTGTTCAGCCGAATATGGGGCGACTTGTCGGTCAAGAGGGAGGTCGAAGCCAGTATGTCGGCAGCAGTTTCTGGACACGTGTGAGCGACGAGGTATGCCCCCAGTTGTCTCTCGCACAGATTGCCTCACAATATTCTTTGTCATGCCACTGACGATTTATCCAGCTCGATGCCCTAAAAGCAGACACACAAGGTCTTGCCGGTGGTGACTCAGACATCTCGGAAGACGAGACGGACTCCCCTGGCCAGACGACAAGCACACGGGAATCCGAAAGGGCGGCTTCCGAGCGTAACGGCCTCTTATTCGGTCTCAACCTCGGTCCATCAACCCAAGACCTCAGCCAGTTCAGGCCGATGCCATCGCAAGTCCCTTTTCTTGTCGATGTGTTTTCCGAAAATGTCAACTTTTGCATACAGATCGTGCACTTGCCGGCGCTCAAGGACATGATCCGCGACATGCGAGGAAAGAACCCGGCTAGCATCTCCCCCTCCGACGAAGCGCTGGCCTTTGCAGTCTACTATGCCGCCGTGACATCCATGGGCGACGAAGATGTCAGTACACCCAGACCCTATCCACCCCGTCCCACTCCCTGACAACCTCACAGGTCGCCTCCAGCTTCGGCGCCACAAAGGCAGAACTCAACTACAAATTCCGCCTCGGCCTCGAACTCTCCCTCGCAAAAGCAGACTTCATTCGCCTCCCCTCCCTCCCCCTCCTCCAAGCCTTCATAATCTTCCTCTGCCTCGCCCGCCGCCACGACAGCCCGCGCTACGTCTGGATGATGACCGGCCTCGCCGTCCGCATGGCCCTCGCCATCGGCCTCCACCGCGACGGGACGCATTTCGCCCAGATGTCGCCGTACGAGGTCGAGATCCGTCGGAGAGTGTGGTGGTGTCTAGGTCTGCTTGACATTCGCGCGTCAGAGGATCAGGGAACGGACTTCACCATCGCGCATGGGTCGTTCGACACGAGGATGCCGTTGAACGTCGATGATGCGGATTTGCAGCCGTCGATGCTGGAAGCGCCTGTTGAGCGCGAGCACGATACGGACGCTTCCTTTGCCGTGGCATCGTTTCGAACCTGTCGCGTGACACGGCAGATCATGGCCGCGCGAACAGCGGACGGCGCGCCGGACGTCACGGAGCAGAAGCGCCTCCTCGACGCCTTCCGCGCGGACTTTGAGTCATGGGGATTCAGTCACCACATTAAAAGCCTCGAGACGTCAGCATACTGGGTTGGCATCATGGCAACACGGCTCGTCATATCGAAACTGGCCTTGTTCATCCATCTCCCTTCTCTACTCACAATAGGCGACGCGCACGTCTCGGAACAGATACGTAATGACGTGCTCGTGGCCGCCATCGAGGTCGCCGAGTTCAACCACGTCCTCAGCGCTGAACCTGCGAGCAAGCAGTGGAAGTGGATCATAGAGACGTACACGCACTGGCACGCTATTGTGTTCCTCCTCATCGAGACGACGCGGCGGCCGTGGTCGGCTATTGTTGAGAGAGCGTGGGTTGCTTTGCACAGCAGGTGGCTCATCCCGGCGCAGCCCAAAGGCGATAAGAGCCTGAGGGTGTGGATTCCGCTTAGGAGACTGATGCATCGGGCTCGGAAGCATCGTGATGCAGAGCTTCAACGGCTGCGGGGGGATGCTGCTGCTGTGGGGGAGCTGCAGAGACGGGACTGTAATGTTCCCGTTCCCAGCAGTGCCGGGCCTTTCAAAGAGGGCAACAGCGTGGAACTCTTTGACAGGCATTGGCGGGAACTTGTTTCTGAGGCTGTGGTAGTTGGGTCGGGTGAGCTCCCAACGTTGGAACTACAAGGGGCTGGGCATTGGGATGGTACTTCTGCACAGCTGGACGCCCATGCCAGATCATTTCATGTTCCATCGCAAGTCAGTGGGCAGGTTCCCGGCTCAGTATCTGCCTATCCGCTGCACGCCCACGATTCCTTCGGCGGGCCGAACACAGGAGTTTCCCACGAGATCGATCTGCCGGAGGACTGGCTGCGTGACGGCTCATCGGGCTTGGGGCTGACACCTGGTTCTTGGGATTTGGGCACATTCGAGAGCTTCGGTGCCGATATTGACATGAACGGGGAAGAGGATATGAATTGGGGGCAGTGGTTGGAGTCTGCAGCAGTCATGGAGCTGGATCATCAATGAGTTTGTCTTTTGACTGGCACAGATGTATTGCGAGGACAAGTACCATTAGACTAGTGCAAACGTCAATTTCAAGACTACCTCCCTATAAATGATAGATCCAGTCACAGGGTTACGTAGTAAGTAGGTTCTTCCCCTGCCTACCTTAGGTATCTAGGTAGTGTAGGCCCTTCTCGGTGTCAGTGCTTTCAAGTGAGAGAAGGACATTGACATCTCGTTACCACATGCCAAGGAGGTGACGCGCTGCGATATAAATATCTCGTAAGC
Source organism: Verticillium nubilum (assembly GCA_002851675.1). Classification (NCBI taxonomy): domain Eukaryota; kingdom Fungi; phylum Ascomycota; class Sordariomycetes; order Glomerellales; family Plectosphaerellaceae; genus Verticillium; species Verticillium nubilum. The sequence goes on along the minus strand of NMXI01000049.1, from coordinate 405,910 downwards.
TGGCCAATCTCAGGTCTCCCGGGCACAATTGGACCAGCAAGCGATGATGTCCTGTGCCACCAGCGTGTATGACCGCAGCCTTATCAACCTCTCACCCTCGACACTCACAACGCAGCCGAGCATCAGCCGACATTTCCACTGTTCAACCTTCGCTCTAGTCAATCTCGAACAGCCTTTGGTACGCCATGAAGATATCGAAAGTCTTCCGATGCTTGAAGCGCCCTTTGCGCCGTAAGAGCAGGAACACTGACCAGCACGACGTTCGTGAGGGCCGATCCGCCCAGACAAATGTGGCACCGGAAGATATCGGCCCCTCTACGGCCGCTGTTCCCCAGAGTCTGCCATCTCTCCCAGAGCAAACCTTGAGCTCTCATCCAGCACCGACTGAGAATCCAGAACCGCAAGCTTCTGGGGAACCAGAACCACAAACTTCCGAGGAACCCAACGCAACTCCCAACTCAGGACTTCACGCCGTAATCACGGTCTCGGAGACGGCACCGCCACCACCAGAAGACACGCCCTTGCTGTTGAATCGTGCGTACGAGGCTCTGCGCGAAAAGGACGCGCAGTTGGTTGACCGATACGAGAAGCTCCTTTCTACAGAACTAGAGCAGAGAAGTAGGTCGCTCTGATGACAGCAAATTGTGTTCTCAAGCTAAAGTTCGTGTCAGCGACCACTATAGGCGTGTCGCAAGACACGCACCGCCAAAATGATGACCTAGATTCCATCGAGAATCAGATGAACACAAACCCTGACAAGAGACAACATCAACTGGAGAGGATCACCGATCAGGGCCTGCGCCGAGCAAACGAAAAGCAGACCAAGTATACTTTGTTCGGCCACCAGTTCATTCTGAGGGACCAGGCTGCACAAGCTGCGCAGTTCGTCCAGGCTATGAAGGGGCCCATCACCGAGGCTGCCAAGGCGTCCCCAGAGGCATCTGTCGCATGGGCGGGTGTCTCTGTTTTGCTCCCGCTGTTCATATATCCAAGCGCAGCAGAGGAAGCCAACCGCGACGGCTTATCTTACACAATCTTTCGCATTCGCTACTATGTCAAACTCGAGTATCTTCTCTGGCCGGAGAACCTGTGTGAACCAGGCCTAAGGGGCGAATTTGAGAGTCACATTGTTGACCTCTACCAGCACATCCTCGAGTTTCAGATCAACACTGTCATACGATTCTACTGGTGGTGGCTGTCAAATTTGGGCCGAGACCTGATCCGCCACGACAATTGGGCAGGAATGCTTGCGAAGATCAAGGAGAGGGAACAGATTATACGGAAGAATCAAGCACTGTGAACACTATTGCTTCGCGCAACGCTTTGGACGACATGATCAAAGTGGCAGAACAACAATATGACAGCCTGCGATCGCTGCTTGTGATCGTGAAGGATCATCTCCAAGTCTCGACACAGCGCCGCGACATATCGACCAACCAACTCGCAGAGCTTAAGCTCCATAGGTTCGTTACAGTTCGCTCAGTTCCAGTTCCCGGCTGGCAACTTCTAGCCAATTGCTTGAGCGCCCCATAGACCTTCCCGTGGTCCACGAGGCGTGCTACGACAGTGCCGATTTTCAAAATAGCCCGAAATGCGAGAGCGGCACACGAGTTCGCATGCGGGAGGCCATCACAAACTGGGCAGATGACGAACGCAGGCACCGGGAAATCCACCATCGCACGCACTGTTGCCGATGCGTTCGCCAGCGAGAAGCGGCTAGTTGCTGGTTATTTCTTCAAAAGGGGAGAGCAGGGCCGCAATGACACAAGTCGGCTGTTCCCCACCATAGCCATGCAGCTTTTCGAGAAGATACCTTTGTATGAATACTCTCTCCAAAAGTCCCTCGGCGGCATCAACAAAGACGCAGGTGAAAGAGAAGCCTTGAGGCGCAGTTCGACAAGCTTCTGTGGCTGCCTCTGGAGGATCTGGCTCCGTTCGGCACCGATCCTTTGCCTCAACTAATCATCATTGACGCCTTGGACGAATGCCAGTGCCCGGAACACCTTTCACGAATTCTGACGCTGTTTTCAAAGCTTCGCAACAGCACCGCGGCGCGCTTGCGTGTCTTGTTCACGAGCAGATCTGCTCCTGAGATTTTCAGCGCATTTGAACCTCTTCTCAAGAGCAAAGATGTTCGCAGACTGAGGATCCACCAAGAATTCTCTCAGGATACTAAGCTTGATATTCGGGTATTCCTGACAACGAGATTCGCAGACATCAAAACAAAGCGCAAAGTCCAGCAGAATCCCTGGCCTGCTGCAGAGGACCTAGATCGCTTGGTTCAGCTCGCTACAACCCCAGAGCCACTTTTCATATATGCTGCAACTCTTTGCCGTTTCGTCTACGATGAACATCGCCCACGGAATCCCAATAATCAGCTGAAGCTGTGGCTCAAACAATACGATGGCAACAAGTCCCAGCTTCACCAGATATACGATCCTATCCTCGGCCAAGTATTTCACGGTATGGATGAAGCGGAACACAAGCAGCAGCTGCTATTCTTGGGTGCCCTTGCCCTACTCGCCACCCCACTTTCTGCCGAATCTCTTGTCTGTCTTCTGAGTATAGACATTGACGACGTCAACTGGTGGCTCCAGGAGCTACACGGTGTGCTCGAAATTCCTGACGAGCCACATCGTCCCATCCGGCTACTACATAGGTCTTTCAGTGACTTCCTTCTCCGTCCAGAGGACTCCGAGGCGAGCAAATATCGCATCGATGCCGAAGAAACACATGCCATGCTGGCGGCAAAATGCATAGAGCGCATGGAAACTGGACTCAAACGGGACATCTGTGGCCTCCAAAAGCCAGACACATCCATCGACGAGATTAACAAGCAGGACATAGAGATCCATATCCCCATTGACCTTCAGTATGCTTGTCTGTATTGGGTTCATCACCTGCAACGCAGCAAACAAACGATGAAGGGACAAGTTAGCAAATTTCTTAACGAACATTTCCTCCATTGGCTAGAAGTCCTTTCGCTCCTGGAGAGGCTACCAACTGAGGCCGTGGCCATGACGCAGCTTTTTGAAACCTCACAGGTCAGTAAGGCAGTTCCAGTGCTTTACAAAATTTAACCATTCTTGGAGCAGTCAAGCAACATGCCCGTGGAACTTTTTGAATTCACCAAGGACGCCATCAGAGTCATTTCAAGCTTTGGATCGATCATTGCACGCGCACCACTACAAATTTATGGCGCCATGCTTTTCTTCTCTCCGGTCGCAAGTATGGTGCGCCAAATGTTTTGGAGCCAGCGCGTGTCAGATTTAGACCGTAGTCAAGGTGTGAAGACCGACTGGGACGCCCACCTGCAGACGCTTGAGGGTCATGATGGTTCTATCATGGCGGTGACCTTTTCGCCAGGTGGCCAGATGATAGTGTCGGGATCAGTCGATCAAACTCTTCGGCTATGGAACGTGGCGACTGGCACTCACTCACATACACTCAAGGGCCACATAAGGCCTGTTGATGTAGTCACCTTCTCGCCCGACAGCCAATTTGTGGCATCAGGATCTCGCGATCGAACAGTTCGGATTTGGAATGCGGTAACTGGGGCCCATTTACAAACGCTTGAAGGCCATCGTAAATTCATCATAGCGATCGTCTTTTCGACAGACGGCCAGCTTCTAGCCTCAGCGTCGTCTGACGATACAGTCCGACTTTGGAACGCAAAGAATGGCACCCACAAGAAGACAATGAGCGGCCCTGGCGACTCTGATTCTGTTCGGAAAGTCGCCTTCTCGCCCGACTTTAAGCAGGTAGTATCAGCCTACTATGACAGCATGATACACATCTGGAGCTTATCAACTGGCGAACATCTATACACGCTCAAGGGTCACATCGACGCGATCAGTACCGTCGCATTCTCGCCAGACAGCCAGTACTTGGCATCAGCATCAGTCGATTACACGATCCGGATTTGGGACGCGGCGCATGGTACACAGAAGAACGTGTTTAGAATGATAAAGAACTACGCCGACATGGTTGCATTCTCACCAGATTGCCAGTTCCTAGCATCAGGGTCGTTCGACGAGACAATCCGAGTATGGGAGGTGATGAAAGGTGGGCCAAAAGGTGGCCACCGGAACACGCTCGTGGGCCATAACCTTTCTGTCAATACGGTTGCATTCTCACCGGGTGGCCACCTGCTGGCATCAGGTTCGGGTGATAAGACGATCCGCCTTTGGGACGCCACACCGCACAATGATCATGAGTCTTTCGATGGCCATGGGGATTGCATCCTCGACATCACCTTCTCCCATAATGGCCAGCTTGTTGCTTCCGCATCGAGAGACAAGACAGTCCAATTCTGGGACGCATCGACAGGTGTACACCAGATGACACTGACAGGCCATAGAGGTTGGGTTTCAGGTGTCAATTTCTCACCCGACTGCAAGCTTCTAGCGTCAAGGTGTTTCGACAACCCCATAGCCCAAATCTGGAACGTAGAACATGGCGAACTTGACGACGAAATCAAATTAGCTCTGGCAGTAGCTTGGTCAACGGGCGGTCGACTGATAGCGTCTGGCTCGCCGGATAACACTATCACGCTCCACGACGCGATGACTGGTACCTGCCTTAACACATTCGAAGGTCACGACAGCCCCGTCAACGCCAGCGCTTTCTCACCAGACGGTGAGGTCTTAGCATCGCAATCATTTGACAAGAAAATTCGGCTCTGGGATACAAATACACGCACGCTCAAGTACCAGCTTAAAGGGCGCGCACAAACTGCCTCGGTCGTCTTCTCACCTCATGGGGATCTTGTCGCATCGGTATCTCATGTCATAGACTGGTGGGATGCGACCACTGGTGTTCACCAGCAGACACTGGACGGCCTAGGCAATATCTCAATTGCCGTCTTTTCCCCCAATATACAGCTCCTGGCAGTGGCAAGGGATGGCTACAACGGTCTAGAAACGATCGATCTTTGGGACGCGACGAATGGCGAATTCAAAGCAGAACTACATCACCACAACAAATTCGCTACAGACATAATTTTCTCCCCTGATAGCCAGCTGATTGCTGTGGCTTCAAGAAATAAGACCATCCGTCTTTGGAATACGGTTACGTATACACACCTATGCACCATTGAGGGTCATTTCGATTATATCACGACAGTAAGATTCTCGTCTGATGGGCAGATGATAGCGTCGGCTTCGCGAGATATGACGATCCGTTCTGGAACGCAAGAACAGGTACGCAAATACGAATGATGAAGTATGACGGAGGCTTTGTTAAGGAGATCAAGTTCCTTCCAGACGAGCTTGTGGTGTCATTGTCAAATGGCGACTGGAAGCAATTCAAGTTCCGGAATATATGGAACGCATTAACGCTTCGATTCCTTAGTTATCGCATCACACCCGCTCCTCAAAGCGCCGCATCTAATACAGTTCTCATGGGACTCAACCTTGATGCTGACGAAGAATGGATTACCTACGGTCTTGATCGTCTTATATGGCTTCCCCCTGAATATCGACCGACGGCGTGGGCCAGAAGGGTATCATGACTACGGACGACCACGGGCCAGGGGGCAGGGACCCTGGGGGTCACTGGCAGACTAAGGGGCCGAGCGTTAGCAGAATTATATATATATAGATGCGGCCAGAGGCCCAGACAAGGAGAAGGAGGGCATCGATTATTCTACGTCTCTATAGCTACCTACTAGAAGACTCATTGCCTGTCCCTCACTCATTGCCTGTCCCTCACTCATTGCCAGACCATCCTCTTAATAAAGGGACTCTACGATTTTCATTGGTTGCGCATCAGGACGGGTTATCCGAGTTCATACTCCTTAGAAATGTTTCTTTGTTTCAGAGTTTATTCCATCACGAGTCGCAGGCAACCCGTATCTCAAAAAAGGCGGGTGTGTGTCACAAGCATGGCGTCAAGGATGACGGCATCGAGGGTCACATTTTGCTTCTATTCAGTAGAGCGAAACACATTGACTCCTTCGTGCTTCTTTTTTCCTGTATGAGACTTGTTTCGAACCTTACGAGGGTTACTTCCTAGGTGCTGAGAACATACTCTAGGGCATTCTGACCCCAAGACTGCCCGGACCAGAACTACTTCCTGTTGGGCTACTCCCAAGGCGCCACCGTCGTCCTCGAAACTCTCCCAAAGATGGACGATACTTCCACTGCAGCCATCAGCAGCGTTGTGATGGTCGGCAACCCCTACGGCATTCCCGGACGGCAGTCCAACCTCGACAGTGAAGGTCGATCTGATATTCGTACGGTGTTTAGTCTCTTCGGGAACCAAGCCATGCAGGCGAACCAGAGTATCCCCACCCACAACGAGGAGTTTGACCGCAGTGGCAAGGTTAGCGATATCTGCCTCGAGGTTAGCATTGCCAACCCATCGTGCCTCCGTATGCCGCTGACAGTCTGCTCCTAGAATGACATTGTGTGTGCTGGTGATCCCGAGTGTTCTTGCCAGCTTGCAAGTGATTACATGTCCTACGGGTTGATGCAGTCTGTCCAGGACCTGATCGTCAGCCATGTCCTTGACCGCGCGTAGTCCTGACCCCTAGTCTCAAAGGACTGACTATAGACTGCATTAAGACACTTTACTCCTTGGTACCACAGGCAAACTATATAGTTCAGAAACTCAAACTTTCGTCTCGGTCTGTATAAGCTTGTAAACACGCCCAAACGCGTGTTGGAAATTTGTATTACTAGCTGCACAAATTGGACCATGACATGCAGCATCTATCCATCTATCGTATTTATACATTCGGAGCGAGGAGATCGTATTTAACCAAGCGCTCAACCTAGACAGCAAGTCAGCACATTTACAACACACAGAAAGCACAGGCTGACTCACATCCTCAATACTCGCCTGGAGGAACTTCCTCGTCTCCAGGCCCATCCACACGACCAGCATGGAGAAGTCGCCATGTTTCGCCATCTCCGCGCCCGATTGCGCGCTGAGCTGCCTTAGGATCGGCAACGAACTGCTCAAGAGATCCATATCCGGGTTGAGACTGCGCCCAATGCCCTCAAGAAGCAGGATACTAATGACGACATTGACGAAATCGCCCTCCATGCGCACATGATGACTCCGCACCATGCCGAGAACCTGCTGGAGAATATCCCCAATCTTGATGTTCCCCAGCGCGAGGGTGCGGCTCTTGACGCCAAGAACGAGATGCTGCATCTTCAGCGCGAAGACTTCCTGGTCGAGCACGTCGTCTGGCTGCCGGCAGCGTTCGCACATGAGGTTGCCGGCCTTGTAGCCATCGAACTCGGCGACGGCGCGGAAGAGGTCGAGGAAGTTTGTGCGGTTCGTGGCGTTGAGTTCCGTGACGAGGCCGGTGTCGATGAAGATGAGTTGTGGGTGGAAACCCTCGTGTTCGATCTTCTTAAGCTCGGCGACCCATGCTGCGGGGTCCTTGCGGTGGCGGTAAGGGCGGAGGCGGGCGAGGACTTGCTCTGTCACGTCGTCGCCTTCTTCGGGGTGCTTATCGTGGGAGCCCATGAGACTGGGCTTCTCGGACTGGTAGAAGCGGACCATGATGTTGCCGGGATGGAGGTCGGCATGGATGAAGTTGTCGATGAGAAGCATGCGGAGGAACGCGTCGAGACCCTCCTCGGCGATGTCCTGCTGGAAGACGCCGCCGCCGTTCTCCATAAAGTCAGCGAGAGGGATACCCTGCGCGAACTCTTCGACCAGCACGTTACGCGTGGTGTATTCGGTATATGGGTAAGGGAACCACGCCGTGCTCCTGTCCTTGAAGTTCTTTCGGAAGATGGCGAGGTTGGCGGCCTCAATGCGAAGGTCGAGCTGCAGCTTCATCATCTCGCCAAACTGCGCAACCTCGTCGGGTAAGGAGAGCCACTCCATTGTGGGGATGATGTTGATGGCTGAGGCGAAGAAGTACATGATGCGCAAGTCCCGACGGACGGTGCGCTCAACATTGGGGTGTACCACCTTGACAGCAACATATGATGAGGGCACGCGCTTCGGGGAGCTCTTGAGCGCCGTCTCGACATTCTTGACGACCTTGTGGCGGAGAAGGCTGGGCCCTTGGGGTAGATCGCCGTCGTTCGGTACAGCCAGGCCAGGCTTCAGTTTGGCCTTGTACACTTGTGCAATGGCGCCGACGCCAAGAGGTTTCTCGTCAAAGTCGTCGAAGATATCCTCGAAGGACTTGCCTCCAAACGCCTTGGAGACGATGCGTTTTGTTGCGTGGAGCGAATGGGCAGGGGCGTTAGAGTGGAGTTTGGACATGATCTCGCACATTTCAGTCGGGAAGATGTCTGATCGAGATGCGGCCCATTGGCCGAGCTGTGACTTGTCAGTCTTGTCGCGAATCATGATACGGGTGGCTCACCTTGATGAAAGCCGGTCCAGCCCACTCCATAGCCTGCACCAAGAAGCCATACCACCATAACGTTCCGCTCCTCTCGTTGTCGCGACTGGGCTGTCGAGCGCCGAACCAGATGACTGGGATGGTAACAATGACTGGAACGAATATGACAACGAGGTGGAGGAAGCGGATACCCGTCATGACAGGCTCAACAACATACGTGTCGAGTCCGATGAGCAGCGAGTGCCATAACCTGGAGAGCCCAACATCGTCATCATCCAGTGTCTTTTTGATCTCGGCCCTGCTAGCCTCGAGCATTCGCCCCTCGCCAGTCTGATCTGTCCCTCCATTGTCTTTCTGTGATAGTTCAAAGAATGCTGCTGTGCCGAGGGCGCCGGTACCTCCAGCTCGCAGTACTATCCTGGCGAAACGAACGATTCTTGTCTGTCGAGGGAGTTGTCGGGCGGTATGGGAAAAGGTCGAGGTCCAGCAGCGGAAACATCGGGGATCGAGGGGTCGGATGGTTTGTCGGAAGCCTGGGCGCGTGCAGAAGCGACCCAGGATGAAGGGCGCGCTCATCGGGAGGGATGTCTAGGGCTGTTGAATGAAAGTAGGGTACTATCGCTCTCTCATGATGCCGTCTATGTAGTCGATTCGTTGTAGTGAAATCAATTGTGCCCTGGAGGGCTTTGTCGCGTCATGTCATGATCAGAAGGAGCGTCTGTCCCGCAGCCGCAACCGCGGCGCGCATCGAGAGAGTCCCATCGTCTTGGTGACGTCAACTGATTGGTCGGGTAAAAGTCGGGAAAACATGTGCGTTGAACGGAAATAAATCGTAACGGACCATCCCGAGAAGGTACGTACCCGAGATCGTAGGTGCTGGTGGGGCGATGGCGAAATCTTATCGCTGGCGGAGCGCGACAGGATGGACCCAAGATGCTGACCATTGACCTGGAAATTTTGGCCCTCCCATTTCTTGGTGATATCACCGTCTCCTTAGTGCTTCGTCTTCGTCCATACTAGCAACAATCTTTCTGCCTCTCTTACGAGCACCATCACAGCCTCCGACCATTCTTCCACAATCCGCCACAATTCTAATCACTCAACACCTATCATCAAAATAAGATGGGCTGGTTCTGGGCTGATGCGCAGGCTCCTGTCGCCGCGATACCTCACAACCACCCGTCAGACCTCAGCGCCAGGACACCACCAGTACGTCTTCTCTCATCGGTCTCTCTTCGTCACGTCGACTGACATGCCCCCAGCCCGGCTGCCCCATGCACCAAAAGACCGCCGACGCCCTGATGCCCACGCCCCCAAAAGCCAAGCCTGCCGCAACAGCACCCGCCTCCTGTCCCATCGATCACACCCAGCGAACCGCTGCCGCCGCGCCACCACCCTCCTCCTGTCCCGTCGACCATGGCCAGCACGCCGCTGCCGCCACCGAGGCCCAGCCCAAGTCCTTCCTCTCGCAGATGAACCCCCTGAACTACATGTTCAAGGAGATCTCCCAGGCCCCCGCCACCAACCAGGCCGTCGCCCTCCCCACCTCCCGCGAACCATCGACCATCCCCCGCGGCTCTGGCGACGGCAACTGGGAGTACCCCTCTCCTCAGCAGATGTACAACGCGCTCCTCCGCAAGGGCTACACCGACACGGACATCACGGCCGTCGAGTCCATGGTCGCCTGCCACAACTTCCTCAACGAGGGCGCCTGGGCCGAGATTGTCGGATGGGAGGACCGATTCGCTCAGGGTCTCTACAAGGGCTGGAGGATGTGCAGCCGCGGCGAGGAGAATGCTGCCGAAATGATTGAGATCGAAAGGACCGGCAAGGAGATCCCGCCCACCCTGACGCGCTTCCAGGGCCGACCCAAGGACATGACACCCAAGGCCACGATGATGCAGGTCATGGGCTGGATCTACCCATCCAAGTTTGCGTAAGCCTCTTTCTGCTCCGAGTTCTTGGAACAAAACACTGACCAAAGACAGTACCGAACCCCCCTTTGATCGTCACGACTGGTACGTCACCCGCAAGGTCGGCGCCGAGACGGAGGAAATCCGCTACATCATCGACTACTACTCCGGCGAACCCGAGCCTTCCGGCGAGCCCGTCTTCTACCTCGACGTCCGACCCGCCGTCACACCCCTCGCCGCCGCCGAGCGCATGATCCGCTGGGGCAGCGACGTCTGGTGGCGCGCCACGGGCGCCGAGGTCCGCGAGGCCGCTCGTCTGGAGAAGGAGCGCCAGCAGTAATCAGCACGCTATTTGCAAGCATGGCCTATATTTCGGTCCCATGCATGAGGCCATCGGGCCCAGGAGTTTCCGGCGCAAAGGATGTCAAAACGGCGGTCACGCGTGATCTCACTCTTCTCTTCTCCCGCACTGCTTGTCTTATTACCAGTTTGTCATTTGTAACAACAGGCTATTTCGCCGTCATGTATCTAATGTACTCATGTACCCAACGCCGGAAACGACCATCTCCAACCATGCAATGCACCCCTCACCCGTGCAGCGACGAACAACCGCCGCGGAGTCACCCGTGCAGCGCCGTTCAGCCACGCATATGAGAAGCTCGTCCACGCGAGGGGTCTCACGCCGTCTGCGCGGCAAGCGCCGTAACCTGATCCTTAAGAGCCTGGTCCTCGCCGGCACCGTTCGTAAGCACCTTGTCGCGAAGGTGATCAACCTGCAGTCCAGCCTCAGCAGGCGTATCGCCCTGCGCAACCCTGATCCTCGAAACCTGCATCTCGAGGAAGAACTTGGGGATCTTGATCTGGCCGACATTCCCGCCGTTGGAGCGGATACCCGCCTCAGTGGCAAGGTAGACAACAAGCTGGTTCGTGAACTTGTTGAGGTCGTTGTCGGCAAGGGGTTCCGTCGTGGCGAACGTGTTGAGCGCGAACTGCAGCGGGGAATCGTTCGAATCTTCAAAGTTGACGTCGGAGAACTTTACGTTGCCGGCCTGCACGTCAGGGATGCCCTGGATGGTGGTGGCGGCGGCGTCGCAGGTGACCATTTCCTGGAAGCCGGCGATGTCTTCTTCGACGATGGCGGGGAGAGTGGTTGTGCCGGTTACGAAGCAGGCGTTTGCCTGGCGGCGGAAGAGGCCCCAGGAGGGAGCTGTCTATCGTTAGCTACCTTCTAACTACATCATGAGGCAGGGACTGAGACGAACCCGCAAGAGCGACGCTGGCGCTGGCGGCGATGACGGCGACGGAGAGCTGCATTTTGATGGATTGGTGCGAGTAGCTTCTTAGAGAGAGACCGAAGACTGGGGCAAAAGCGACAGAAGTAATGATCGACGGTAAAGAAAAGTAAAAGAAAGTTCCTTGCCTGAAGGAGAAAGAATGGAATAGCTCGCTGAGTCTGGTACCGAGCGGAATAGAATGTCAATCAACAGATCAGGGCGATGATCGGTACTTATGCATTGCGATCACCAGTTCTCGAAGCGGAGGATGTGCCCTATGCTTCGTCGCAGCTCCTGATCCGCCGCTGGGATGCATCATCGAGGGGACAGTACTTGATGGACGGTTTGACGGTGAGGATGGCCGGATTTGGACCAGATGGCAGGTCACCTCTGACGGATTGCGTTCCAGAAGCCTCGTTCGGACGAGGACGATGGGTGCTGGAGACGGGTGTCGTCTGAAGGCCGGGCCATGCGACGGCTTGGGTGTGATTCAGAGTTGGGGGGATCAGGGGCACGGGGGTTTCAGGGGGTTGACCAGGCTGAGGGGTCGCATAATTCGGAGCAGGATTTCTTAGCCCTCGGCTTCGTTGAAGGCTGGAGAATGATTGACGACAGTGATTCACCATAGGGATTTGCGAGATGATCGATCGGTCTGATGTTGTTGTTCTGCGGCTCTGTTGTCAGGATGCACAGTTTTCGAGTCATGCATTTCCAACGGCCTGGGAATGCCTTGTTGGTGCTGGGTTGACACGGACGGTTGGTTGGGTTTGTCAAGGTACATATGAACCGCAATGCCGTGTTGATTTTCATTGTTTGATGGTGCGATGTTGACAATCGCCTATTATCAAAGCCTTGATTTGACCACGACCAACTTACTCGTTGACTCTGAGATGTTTTCAGAAATTAGGATTGAATGCAGCTGCCAAACCCCCATCAGACTTGATGCTCGCCAGCCAGCGACTGCTCGAGCAGCAACGTTCACTGACTCGAGCTAACAGGCTCGTTATCCTGATGATCGATGGCGACCATCAGCATGTCTATCCGATGATGCTCACCGAACGCGGTGGGTGCGGGCGACAGCGACAAGTCAGCGAAAAAGCCTAGGTAAGTTGCGATCAAACCAGGGGAAATGGGATCGAAAGTCCATGGGAGCGAGCTCAAGTGCCTGCAGACATGTCGATTGGTTGTTGGCAATTGTGATAATTGGGGTGTTGGGGGGAATCATCCACAATGTGAACTGTGACACTATCGTCAACTACTTATTCAGCGTCACCAGCATGCCTCAAAACTGAAACCAAGTCACTGATCAAGATCCTTCACGTGCTGCTCCATTACCATTCGGAGGAAACCGAATCCCAGGCCGGCTCTGTGCAGGGATCTGGCCCGCCTTGGTCCTGTCGTCAGCACTTTAATAAGCTGAGAGAGCCACAGTCATTCGCTGGACCTGGTGTACAAGCACGCAAATTCCCCTTCCTGCTCCGTTCGAAGACTCCGGATCCCGTCATTAGAAATCATGGCCACGGTGATCAACCATTTGCTGTGCCTGAGCAGAAGTTAAAAGCTCTACCAAAAAGCTGCTGTGGAACGGCCCATCGGCATGATGACAAATTCCGGCCTGGTCTTAGCCTCGGATCCGACTCCAGAACGGGAGGATAGATGCGCCGAGATTGGGACGCGACTCAATCCGGCATTGAGACCGGAACCGCGGGTCGAGTGGCGATGCCGCGAGATCTTCGACGACGAAGGAAACTGTAAAAGCTTACAACCACCCCGGACTTTACTTCTCAACAAGGTCAACTCATATAAATCGCAGCTGGTACATTCAAGCACCTGACTTGATACTGTCCGCTAAACGGAATAACCTCACCCCAGATTTCGTACCACTGAACAGACTCACCACCATGGATCTCCAAATCAACACCCCTCTGACCCTCAAATGCGGCCTCACCCTACCCAACCGCCTCGTCAAGGCCGCCATGACCGAGCAAATGGCCGATAGAACCCACCTGCCAACCCCCTCCTTCCTCCGCGCCTACGAAGCCTGGGCCTCTGGCGGCTGGGGCCTCATCCTCACCGGCAACGTCCAAGTCGACGAAGTCCACCTAGGCCAACCCCGCGACACGGCCGTCAGCTCCTCCGTCGACTCCTCCACCGTCCTCGCCAGCTTCAAAGAGTGGGCCGCCATCTGTAACGCCCACGGCACCCCTACCATCCTCCAGATCAACCACCCGGGCCGACAGTCGCCCCCCGGCGCCGGCGAAAGGAGTTTCTTCGCCAAGACGCTGGCGCCGAGCGCCGTGCCTCTGCGGCTAGGTGATGATCTGCTCTCTCGGGCCCTCAGCGCCGTCGCCTTTGGCACGCCCAAGGCCATGAGCGTCGAGGAGATCAAGGATGTCGTCAAGCGGTTCGCTGAGGCGGCGCGCGTGTCGGCCGAGGCGGGGTTCCAGGGCGTGCAGGTGCATGGCGCGCATGGATATCTTGTCGCGCAGTTCCTTTCGGCCAAGACGAACAAGCGGACAGACGAGTACGGCGGCTCGCCTGCCAAGAGGGCGCGGTTCGTGGTTGAGATTATCGAGGCCATCAGGGCCGTTGTGCCGAAGGGGTTTTGCGTCGGCATCAAGCTAAACTCGGTGGATCACCAGAGCGAGTCGGAGCTCAGCGACTGCGTTGAGCAGTTGAATCTCATCACCGATGCTGGCGTCGATTTCATCGAGATTAGCGGCGGCACATACGAAGACCCGACAGTAAGTCACTTCAGCCAGTTCATGGCCTGACGACATGCTAACACCTCCAGATGAGCGTCGGCCCCAGCGCGGCAGCAGGCAAGTCAGAGCGCACCAAGGCCCGCGAGGCCTTCTTCCTCGACTTCGCGGCCGCCATCCGCGACAAGTTCCCCGGCGTGCCCCTTATCGTCACGGGCGGCTTCCGCACGCGGCAGGGCATGGAGAGCGCTGTCCGCGACGGCGGCTGTGACGCCGTGGGCATCGGCCGGCCGGCGGTGCTGAACCCTTCTCTGCCGAACAACACGGTGTTTAACAAGGAGGTTGACGATGCGTCGGCGAGGCTGTACACCAAGAAGATTGAGGCGCCGTGGTTATTCAAGCAGTTTGGCATGAAGAGCGTAGGCGCGGGTCTGGAGACTGTGAGTTCCTCTCTCGTCCGGTTTTGTGGCCCGGATATCATGCTGACTTTCATTCTCTATAGGCCTGGTATGCAAAGGCCATGCGCGACATGGATGCCACTAAAGCATCATTGTAAAATTTTCTAGACTGAGCGTTATTGAGCGAATAGAGTTGTGTCATTGTCTGGCCATAAATATTGTCCGTCCAGTCGAGGAAGAGGTCCTCATCTATGAGTTAAGATCTTGGCTCCCTTTCCATCAACTTCACAACATCCCTGAATCCTCCACCTAATATGGCGCACTATTGATGTACCTGCGTCGGTGGGTCACAATTGGACCTTTTGACATCTAGTGTTGCCGGTCAGCCGGCTGCCCAGCACTGAGGTGCCCTGCCTCATTTAACTCATGGCGATAATTCAACTCCTCTCCCGTCCACCTCATGTCACCATCTTCATTCCGAGCGGCTCTCAAAATATCGCACAACGAGAAGCCCAGGATGGCAGAGTCACGCATGACGCCGCCGGACTTCGGGACCAGGGAGGAAGACTGGCCCGACATCGACATAGACTCCGATACTTCAGAATACGCCGAAAACATGGCACGCTCCGAAGCCGCCTCACACGCAATCATGGAACGCCGCCTCCAGCAACAACGCGATGAGTCTTCCGCTGCTGAGCAGAACGACCCCGTCAATGCTATCCCGGAGGCCATCTACGACAAGGCCCGCGACTATCAGGATCAGCTTACGCAGGAGGAACGCAACCTCCTGCTCAGCTGCGATAACCTCGTCTGCAAAGCACTCGCCCTTCCCGACTCCCTCACTACCGAAGAAGTCCATGATCTATTCGGCTGGTCGGCTCCAGACGTGGTGCGCGATTATATCCAGCGCGCCTCGAACGGGACTCTCAGCACACCTGCGGAGCTTTACACCAAGGCCAAAGACGCCATAGATCGCGGCCAGTTTGAGTCGGCTGTGAACAACGCCGAGGTTGAGCTGTTAGCTTTTAACCTCCATACTAAAGACGAGATTATGTCTTCCATGTCACCCTCAACGGTTGCTCATTTGCCCGGGTATAAGCATGCGCATGATCTGATCACGAGGCGGCTGGGCCTGGACGCCATTGCCGCCGTCACGAAAACTGCTTTACTACGTCAATTCCCACCACGAGAACCGCCCGCGCCGGCTGATTACTATCTCGAGCATCTAGACCGTATGGGAGGCCATTGGCCAACCTTTAAGACTGACATCAAGAAGCGCTCTCCCATGACGCTTTTCAGTCTCGATAAGAATCTCAAAGGTTTAGCCATCAACAGGGGATGGATTGCCCTCTCCGAGGGCGAAAGGGAAGCCTACCGGGCCCAATCCGAGACTATTCGCCGCGACGCCTGGACCTGGTGTGAGAAGGCCCTGGCCGAAGGCCCTGATCGGTTTAACGACCGCACAAAGGTAGACATACAGCGGGTTGTCTCTGCGAATCAGCGCCAGTTGCCTCCAAGGCTGCCCTCGTGGCTCCCACCCCCCCCTGTCTCGAAAGAGGACCAATTCGGAGGTCCCTGGCCACCTGTCGCCTTTGGAGAGGCGCGGCCTCCCCTAGGCGTCTTCATGAATGACAGGTGCATCACGGGCTATGACGTGCATCCTGCATGGTCTGCTCTCCCCGAGGGGGAAAAGGAAGCCTACCGCGCCCAGTCCGAGATCGAGCGTCGCAACGCCTGGGCCTGGTATGAGAATGCCATTGCCGAGGACCACAATCGTTTCTATACCGCGCCACCTCCTCCCACACCTGAGGGTTCGACGAAGCGCTACGCAGATGTGGCCCGAGAGCAGGAGTCGCGCCGAAGATATGAAAGAGAGTCTCAATACGGTACAGTGCTGAAGCCCGGGGAGCCGAGCAGGCCCAGGAAGATCACGGGTCTTGGGGTGTTTTGCGATGAGTTGGGCGTGGGGGAGAGGAGCAAAGCGTTTCAAGAGGCGCTGGGAAAATGGCGTGCGCTGCCTGAAGAGCAAACAGAAACGTATAAGGCCAAGGCCGCGGCGGCGAATGCTGCTGCTGAGATTGCTTATCAGGATGCGAGAAGCTTGTGGTCAGACAACAGTGGCGTACGCAGCCCCGAGTACTCTTGATGGACGCTGCTTATATGACCAAGGCCTAATTCTATCTATTCAACGACAGAAATTATTACGATAGTCTCTCCCCGCGCCGATGTCCGTCAGGTAGCCCCGTCTCTTAGGAGACTTCTCGTAAAGGCCTGCCAAAAGGAGTATCACTTTATGGAACCAACATGTCAACCACCACTGGAGCTAGGGTTGAGCCATTGCCGTGGGGCTACCCGCTCCGTGATAGCAAGTTAAAGAATTGCGGACCAATACCTCGATGTGGAGTACCTTTGCCGCAGTTTAGCACCCTGTTCACGTACTGTCATCACGCAGGCCTCACATCACAATCCCTGAACACGCAATCAGAGGCTCAAAACCACTCACCTGGACTTCACATTGAAATCCCCGAGCACGCACCAGCGGAGCTCAAAACCAGGAATCAAATGCGTGTCATGAATCGCAACCCCCTCGGTGTGAGACTGGCCTCGAGACTAATATTGCATCACAATCGATGTCTCTGGGGTGGATGGGAAAAGATCTGTCTCCGGGTGCAGTCTTATAAATGCAACAGTCGTCGATTATCTCCGCACCTGGAGTTTAGTTCTCATTCCATCCCATGTTTATCGCTCGTCTTTCTCTTACATCATTATGCCGTTCAACCGCATCGCTGTATATGGCCACCGCGGCTTTGCTAATGGCCGAATTGTCGCTGCCCTGATTGCTTCCGGTGCACAAGTTACAGCGTTGCACCGTCCTAGCTCGGACGTATCCAGCCTTCCTCAAGGCGTCCGAAAGATTGCGGTGGATGTGCTCGACGAGAGCGCGCTGGTAAATCCGTTGCAGGACATGACATCATGCTGTGAGTCCGAATCAGAGGGTCGCGATCCGAAATCTCTCGACGACTTTCTAATGGGTATCCCAGCTCCCTCGTTGGGGATTAGGGTGTGAGCAGAGAACATGGCTTTGTCCATGCCATACCCAAGACTGGTGTCAAGCTGTTCGTGCCATCCGATCTGGGTCTGCGATACGGCAAGGAGCTCCTTCACATCCCTATTATCAAGGCCAAGGAAGAGCTTTAACAGGCTGTACGAAACGCTAGTATCCCTATGACCGTTATATTAATTAGGAATCGTACCGAGTTTGCGCTTATTAAGGGCTAGTTACTAGTAGTCTTTATAGGTAAGGCCCAAAAGTATAATTATCCTAAGATACGGAAAGAGAATAGAAAAGGATAAGTAGGAGAGTATGTAGGGAGCTAAGTAGTAACCTACCGCACGTACGATCCTTTCCTTATATAATTCTCTTTCGAAGTCGCTACGAGTCCGTAGCTACACTATTCTTAGGTATAGTATAGGCTGCGAAATGTCTAAATACTAACTCACGGGTATAACCCGTAATAACGCTTAGTAGCTAGTAAGTCCCTTCATTCATTTAAGTTACTTGTACTACTAAGACAGGTTCAATTACCAGCGCCATGGGGGTCAATATTAAGGGCAATAGATTAGTATAGACTGCCAATGGCGCAGTGGAAAAAGCCAACATGTGTACGTCAGAATGATCCCACCCAGATATCCAGAAGGCCTATACTAACCGTATTGTACTTGCCCCAAGGATTATGTTGCGGCTGCATACGTATCGGTCTTCGCCGCCAATCCGATTTCTGACATAAAAGATCGGGTCATTAGTCTGTCGGAACTTGCTCCCACGGATGAAGAAATCGCTGCTGTCCTGGAGAAGAAGAACGGCAAGAAAACTGAAATTATTGACCACAGCTTGGAAAAGGTTACTTCTGAGTTTGAAGAGTGCCTGAGATCTGAGAGTATTTTTGCTCTCGTTTGGTTCTGTCGCAAAATCTTGGGGACCGGAGAGTTGATGGCAATGCTGTCCTCTGATGTTTGGGAGCTTCCTGGTTACTAGAAGGCTACTTTGGAGGACCTCATACTGGCAGGAAATGCTGAGCCATATCGGAACCTTGCCGGAATTCGTCGTGAAGTATTTGGAGGAGAAAACATTCTGAAATTCGAGACTGGCTAGAAGTCCCTGGGCAATAAATCTTCGAGAAAGCTGTCCCCCAATTCTCAACGCTTCTCGCTCGCATTGCCGACAGAAGCTCTGCTGGCTTCAGTCAGCCTCCAAGAGTGCCCGGCCATCAACTTCTTCTATTACAACGTAATGAGTGACAAGGTTTGCCGCCACTGAATGATACAAGATGAAAGAAGATATATCCCCCTGTCCAAAGGAATATGATCAGATCTTTTGACCCAGGTGTGACAAGTGACGGATGCGTTCATCAGCCGTTGTTGTGGCCTTGGGACCAGGAACCAGTTGGTGGCCCCGAGTTTGGTGGATTTTGTAGGCTGAAAGAGGACATCGACGAGTGCAGCACTACAAAACCTTCCCCAACAACCTTCGAGCCGAGAGTCCTTTGGCGCCTTTGAACAGTGCAGAACTGTGCGTATCCATTGTGGGATTTTAGTTAAGAACGTTTCAAAAGGTTGGTCACTGCCTTTGTTCAGTTGGGTGACACTGGATGTCGAAGCGATGCTTGCCAACACAATGCCACTGTTCAAACAGCTTCCGCATATAACCCAACCGACAGAGTGGCCAGACCAACCGCCGGAATTACAAGTCAATATCCTTCTTCATGAACACTGCGCCGGCTCTTCTGTCATTTCGATCGGTGAGCTCACAGCATTGTTCCGACATAGCATCCGCGATCCAATATCGACGACCACCTTCACTTGGGCGATAATGTGCTACCGAGTCTACACTCATACGCTGAAATGCGACACACGACCCGTCATCTGCGACGGAAGGAATCTTCTTGTTGACCCTTACGCCTCTCCGAACACTTGCGCTTGCAGGCCAGACCCTCACATACCCTCCCAAAACCGCTGCCGCCACCACGGCTGCTGTGTTCGCACTTCCCGCATCTACGACTGCCCCCGAAGATGCCACGACCCGATAGCCTACCATGTGTACGTCCAATACCACGTACCACGCAGCGTTCACTTCAGCCGGCACGAACGCGATCCATCCTGGCGCGACCTGCCAGTCTTTGACGGCAACATCTTCCCCATCCACTCGTCATCCGGCGGCTCAAGGTCATATACCTGTCGAATCGAAAGCGTCGAATTTCGATCTGCCAGAGACGAAATGCTCCAAGTTGGGCGAATTCTCGACCACGCAGTGCTGGAAATCGATAAGGCGCTTTACAGCGCGCGGAAGGAGAACGCCCAACACAAGCACGCCCACGGGCGCTGCGGATGCGAGTGGCAGCAAAAGGTCGAGAATTCAAGGGAGCACGCGGATAATCTTGAGGTGGCGGTGGAATATTTCGAAGACCTATGGCGAGGGTGGAAGCGCTATCTGCGAAGTCTGGAGAAGAGGGGCGACCGTCGTGTGGGAGGACTGGAGGAATGGCGTCGACGAGATGGCCGAGGGCATGAACGCGAAGAGTCTGAGATTCTCAACGGCTTTTACAATAGGGATATGAGAGTGGATGAGATGGATGCCCTGCGACAAAAGCAGAAAGCTCGCGAAGCTGAGAAGTTGCAGGAACGCTATCTTGCCCAAGAAAGAGAGAGGCAGTGGGCTGACCAGCGAGAGCGTGAGAGGAGACACCACAAGACCAAGGGCTATCACGACAGTAGTCATCAAGGCTTCAAGCATGGGAGCAGCTACTACGAGAACCCTGACGCTCGCGGTTCGCGAGAGCACTATTCCAAATACGACGGAAGTCGATCCAAGCCTCGGAAACGGTCTTGGGTATGGAACTAGAAGATGTTTGCAATTTTATGTCATAGTTGTCTTTGTAGTAGATCATCTGAAGGGTTGATGACCTAGCTAGTTTCCATGTTTTGCTGATTAATGTTGCGAGAGCATGCATTCATCCGCCTTTCAAGAGTCTGACTGTTGCGTGCTTGGACAAGGGTACCACCTAGAAGCTGAAGGCGAAACACCAAAGAAGCACCTCACCGGATGGAAATTCACCTGACCTCACAAGATCAACTGGCGCAGCACACATGCCTCTTGTTGTTCAGCTAGAAATACAGCAGATTGGTCTCCCAAGCGCATCAAGGTATGGAGAATGCTATGAATCAGAAGATGCGATTATGATAACGCGTTCCTGCCCCAAACGTGACAGCTTTGTAAACACTGGACTTGAGCCCACATCATCACGCCTGAAACTTTTCTCCTTCCTGTGCGAATCTGGCTGCTCTTTCGACATCCCAACTGCCGACTTCAACTTGCGGTCAACGAAATCGCCACCTGCTCTCAAATCTCTTTTTACGGGGAACGACCTTTTTCGGCTCAACGCGCGGTCTGGTAAGCGGTCTGCCTACCAAGAAGAACGGCCCAGGCATCGTCATCAAGTGTCTCCGCAAGCGTCCGTCTTAGGGAACGACTTTACGAGAGCCCTGGCTCGTCAAGGTACGCGTTCTGCTTCTTTGGCCTACTCTGCTTCGGCGGTTTTGCAGCGTCCTCACGAGCATGGCATGATTTATCTTCGCACCAGTCGGCATTTGGCTTGTGATTGTGAAGAAGCATGCTCAAGAAATGAATGCTAACCTGTCTTCTGCGAAGAACTCCCTAGATCAAAGTTCTAACCTTTGCGGTCACCATCTGTCGACGCAGTTTGGCTCGAAGTTGCAATTTGCTTTGTCTCAACCGCCTCGATCCCCCAGCCGACAGCTCTCCAAAAGTCGCCGCAAAAGCGGAAAGAGCTCAGACTCGAGAAGTTGCGATAGCAGAGCGCGTTCACCATGGAGTGTCTCTCTCACGTACAGGGTTGCCACTGTCGACAGTGTATCGCAGAGCTGTCCAGTCCCCGCCAACAAACCGACTCCCCATCGGGCAGTATTGATCGTATCGGGGATCAGACCTCCCCATGCGTCAACAAAGTGGTTAACAATGATGTTGCGCCTTTCATTGATGATAGCACTCACGCTCCTTCCTCCACTAGCACGAAGGACGGAAAGCCGCGCGATCCTGGCGGATCAATCATTCACGGCCTTACCCTTGACCACCGCTCTGATGGAGGAAGCACATCTGGTAGCAGCCTGAGTGCATTCCCTGATCTTGATACGCGCTCTTTCACTCCGACTTTCAAAAATGGTCAGTACTTCCATGTGCAGGAGTCCATGCTGGGTTCAGATCTCTCGCAGTACGCGCTCCTGGATCATGCGGCCATACTGCCGAGCTCACGAGCCCGCTGGCCACTTCAGAATGCTACGCCTCGTGCATCAACCACGTCCCGGAACACTACGCCTGATAGCAGAAGCCAGCAGGACAGCACGACCCAGCACAGCAGCCACAGAAGGCAAGAGCGGGATGACGAGGTCATTGGTGAGCGAGAGAATGGCCATGAACATCGAGCTGATCTCCTCGCCGTTCCTCCTCGTGACTTGTCTGTATATGGTAAGTTTCCCAGCTCCTCGGTTCCAACATCGTCAGGGAACATCTAACAGCTGGTTCTTTCAGCTCATCATCCGGCTGCCAACCTGGGCTTTATACATGGTCAAGCAATTTCTCTTGATCCTCTTCCGGCTGACAACAGTGCGGCCCGCGTTGTGTCATCTGATGTTAGCCAGATCCAGCAGGCTACCTACCATGAAGAGGCCTCTCGGTCTCCCCAGGGCAACATACCGCCCGGCACCTTCATTGCTGGAGACTTCGACGCCATCCCTACCCGCCTGTCAACGCCTGACCTCGCCGACACGCAGCGTAACTTCTTCACGGTTTCACGCGCGAGCTATCCCACCGACGTGCCTGAGGACTCTCTTCCGATTCTGAGCCGCCAAGAAGGCAACTACGACACAGTCCAGACCCGCCAGCGATTCTCGAGCTTCATCACCAGACTCAATCAGGAATGCACTTCCAGTCATGTCTGCTTCGTTGCGACAATGATTGTCTTCTGCAGCGCCGCCATTTCAGCCTGCATCGTGCTGGGAATACTCCTCTCAGCTCCAGGGACAACCACGACGGCCATCCAGATCACTTCACTCCTCCTAGCCCTCATCTCCCTCCTTCTTGGCGGTGCCTACTACATCTGTGCCTGGGGAAAGCGTCGCAGAAATACCGCCATCGAGCTCGCAGATCTCAACGCCAGATCCGAGGAAGCCGTCACGCCGAGTCCGACGCCCACACAAGACGACCCCACCGTTCCCTCCCCCGTCCGCCTCGGGCCCCGAGTCGCCGTCCGCGTCCAGTCGGGTCCTCGGCCCCTGACTCCTTTTCCCGCGGCCGCCATTGCTATCCCTGCTGTTGCTTCTCCGTTTGAGGGTCTCGCACCTCGATTTTTGACTTCTGCGGGCTCTGAGGGGTCGATTCTCACGCAGCTGTGCGCTGGGGTCTCGGAGCCTGCGTCTCGGGGCTAGGGCTGTGATGGTCCGGGTGGAAAGGAGGTGCTGGAGAGTGGGGAGAAGAAGAAGCAGGCGGACCTTTCCGCAGAGTGAGAGTGGTTTTGCTTGGCTGGTTTGGCGTCGGGATGATTTTCATTTGTTTCTGAGATCGGGCTGCCTATTGCAGTGCTGTTCTCTGGTAATACCCCTTGTTGATTTCGTGCACGTTTTGTATGATAGCTTGGAAATTCACCAATGTATTCAAAACCATCGCCGTGTCTGTGAGTTTTTCCCTCAATGGTCCGTTTGGCGCAAGCACATTGCCATCGAGGTAATTGTGTTCTGAAGCTCAATGTTGATGTCCATGATACTGAACAGTGGTGATCCCCAAGATCTTCCCCTCGGCTTGGCTTCATACTGAACAGGATGAGATCGACAGGTAAGTCTCCGCCCCCGCACCCTCCCCCATGTCTTGCACTCCAGACTGCAAAAAATGAAATGAAATCGCAAAGTAGCATCGCAGTAGCGCAGTGTCGGTTCATCTCATGGCGGAAGGTTAGACTCGGACGTTCTCCCCATTTCAGGTCCACCAATGCTGGTCATCGTGATCATGCTTCCCCGCCTCCGCATCGCCCATCAACTGTGAGGAGATGCACCAACATTTATGCCTGTTTCTACGTCGTATCCGACCCCCGCCAAAGAAACGACGTTCATTCGGGCGTTGGAATGGTACGCTCACGGGGTAAAGAGGGCCGAGCCGACTGCTCCGACGTCCTGTTCCCGTTGTCCGACCTCCGACCGCGATGTCGATATTACCCCCCTTGGATTGAGACCAGCATCATGACGATCGGCAGTGTGCATATGAGAAGTTCGTCCTTGTTCGCGCACAAGAAGCAGGGAGTCAATGTTTGGGAACATAAGGAGAGCAATGTTCGGCTCTAGGAATAAACCCATTGGCGCGGTGGGCTTTCGCTGAATGCTGCACGATAGCATCTCGATTGTTCAGGAACAAAATCTCAACCATGGCGTACTCTTCGAGCGCCGCTCTCCTGCTGGCTGCTTTTCTCTTGAACCTCCTGGGCTTGCCACTCTTCGCCGCCGCGACCCTCGAAGAGAAACTTGTCGGGTTCGAGGCATCCGCCGGCGCCGTCGAAATACACCGTGCCACGATCCTCTACGACGACGACGATGCCATTGGCGTCAAGATAGCCGTGACCAGCTTGGCCGAAGACCTCGAGCAAATCACCGGCCGCAAGCCTCCCGTCAAAGCATGGCGGCCCTCAAACCAGACCGGCGAAGCTCTCGCTGGCGGCGGCAGCTCGAACAGCACCTCCCAAGTCGTCATCATTGCCGCGACAGTCGACTCACCACTGGTGCAAAACCTGGAGCGGGCGAAGAAGATTGATGTCGAGGATGTGCGGGGAAAGTGGGAGACATTTCGAACTACCGTGGTTGAGAAGCCTTTGCCGGGCGTTCAGCGAGCTTTCGTCATCGCTGGAAGTGATATGCGAGGAGCCATGTTTGGCGTTTACACGCTGTCTGAGCAGAGTGGACAATCTCCGTGAGTGAACCTCCTGCGACTTGAAGCGTACCAATGGGCAACTTTTCCGGTGAAGCCAGAAGACGCAGGGGAAGATATTCGTCGTTGTGCGTTAGGCATTCCACTGACATGACCTTGACGCAGCCTGCACTGGTGGGCAGACGTTCCGGCAACAAAACACGACAAGATCTACGCCCTCAATAAGACGACGGCCCTCGGCGAGCCAAGCGTCAAATTTCGAGGCATCTTCATCAACGACGAAGCCCCCGCTCTTACCGGCTGGTGGGCAAACCACTCAAACAGAACAGACTACACTTTTGACTCGGAGTTCTACGAGCGCGTCTTCGACATGCTCCTCCGCATGAAGGCCAACTTCATCTGGCCCGCCATGTGGGGAAGCTTCATCCCCAAGCCGGGCCGCATCTTCTTCACAGACGACAATCGCAGCCAGCAGCTGGCCAGCGACTACGGCATCGTGGTCTCCACGAGCCATCACGAGCCCATGCAGCGGGCGTCGAACGAGTGGACTCTGAACCCTGCGGGTAAATGGAACTGGGTCGAGAACAAGGAGAATGTCGTCAAATTTATGGATGATGGTGTGCGACGCGCAGCTCAGAATGACACTTACTTCACGCTGGGCATGCGTGGTGAGAACGACGGCCCCATCAACGCTGCTGATCCCATTGCGGTTTTGGAAGATGTCTTCGCGACTCAGCGCGAGATCTTGGCCAAGCACTACGGCAATGAAACGGCAGCCCGACGTAAGTGAACCCGGCAATAACTCCCTCTGAAAACAAGCTAATACTTCCAACAGAGGTCTGGACGATCTACAAGGAGGTTGCGACCTACTATGCAGCAGGCTTGACGCCTCCTGATGACGTGACACTCATGTTCACCGATGACAACTGGGGCAACGTGCAGCGGCTGCCAACAGAAGAGGAGCGCGAGAGGTCTGGAGGCATTGGTGTAAGTGTCTTAATTTCACTTAATCCTCGTGGAAAGACTCCAAGGCTGACTCAAGCGCTCTTCACCAGCTATACTTCCACTTTGCGTACGTCGGACGCCCGAAGAGCTGGAAATGGCAAAACTGCAATAACCTGGTAAGCCACCTGGTACCAGAAACTCGAAATCACGCACATGACTGACGTGACTGGTTACAGCCCAAGGTATACAAGGAACTCTTCCAAGCTGCCGAGCGTGGCGCAGATCGCATCTGGGTCTTCAACGTCGGCGACATCAAGCCCCTCGAGGTGCCCATCAACATGGCCATGGACCTCGCCTGGAACACCACCCGCTTCGATCTCGAGACCCTGCCAGAGTATCTTCAAGCCTTGGCCGAGCGGGACTTTGGCGCCGATGTCGCCAAGGACGTCGCGTCAGCCTGGATGACTTACAGCCATCTGATCGGCATGCGCCAGTTCGAGACGACCGAACCCACGACATTCTCCCAGACGAGCTTCGAGGAGGCTGATCGCATCGTCGAAGCTTGGAAGTCTCTTGCTGAGGCAGCTCAATCGATCAACGACAGGCTGCCAGAGAACCGCCGCGATGCCCTGTATCACACGCTTCTGTACCCTGCGCTTGCCGGCTATAACTACGTCTCCATCATCCTTGGACAGGGGAAGAACCAGCAGTACGGATTCGAACGACGAAACTCAGCCAACGCCGTTGCTCACAGGCTGCTCGACGAGTTCGAGAATGATCACGACTTGGTCCAACAATACGACAGTATGGCCAACGGCAAATGGAAAGGCATAATGGCAACACCCAAGTTCGACATGAACGTCGCAGATTGGCGCCCATCCTCAAGGGACGTCATCTCCAATCTCTCCTTCGTCCAGCTACGACAAGACTTTGACTACGGCTTCGGCAATCTGGGTATCTACGTCGAGCAGTCACGCAGCGCACTGTCGCAAGGCCGCATCTGCGCCTCCATCAACCCCTCGTTGCCGACCAAGGATGGCTTCTCGCCAAAGATGCGTCTCATGCAGCCTCATGGGCAGGAGTCTCGCTTCATCGAGCTTTTCCACCGCGGAGACCACCGCAAGACTATTCGCTGGTCAGTGAAGGCCGCCGAGTCGTGGGTCAAGTTTTCCAAGACATCTGGCGAGGTCTCGGCGGACGAACCCGATGCTCGCGTTGATGTCAGTATCGACTGGGCCTCTGTTCCGTCGAGACTCAGCAAGACCGTCGAGATCCGCGTCTCGTGGGAGCCGGAGCCATACTTCGACATTGTCCATCTGCCTATCCTCAACTTGAACGCCCCCGCAGACTTCAAAGGCTTCCCGGAAACCGACGGCGTCATCTCCATCGAAGCACCCCACTACCAGAGGTCCTCGCGAGATTCATCAGACAACGAAGAGATCGGCTTCGCACACATGCCCCATCTCGGCTCCCGATCCGAGTCCGGCTCCGTCGCACTGCGCCCATACGCAGCGGCAAAGAGCGCACCCGAAGACGCCAAGAACGCCTGGGTCGAATACGACATCTACATCCTCGGCGGAGCCACGCGGGCCCAAGTCAACGCAACGGTCTACATCAATGGCGCCCTAGACACCGACCCAAGCCAGCCGATGGAGTTTTCCCTCACAGTCGGCGATGCAGCAGCAAAGTTCACGCGCGTGTTGGGCCAGGCGGCGACGGCAGGTGATAACCCGCCAGAGTGGACGGCAGGTGTGGCGGACCACGTCTGGAAGAAGAATGTTGTGCTGGGAAGCCTTGCGCCTGGCAAGCACACTTTGAGGTGGCAGGTCAATTCGCCCGAGGTCTATCTCGAGAAGATTGTGATCGGGACGCAGGGACGGGCACCAGATTCATATTTGGGTCCTCCTGAGACTCGACTGCTCGGATCAAATAGATGATTCACTTTGTTCAATGACATACCACGTATTGTTGCCCACCGTGTCCCAAGTTGTGAAAGATAGATTAGCGAATGTGAGGGAAGAGGCGGTCACGGCTCGCTCCACACCACAAACACAAATACCATACCCAGAAACAAGATGAATATGAAGTTATCCACGGAGATGGTTCCGCTTCCGAAGAGTCTCGTCGTATCACTGGCCATTCAAACGTGAGAGCAAGTTGCAATCATGTAATCAGACCCTGCATGTGGCGCCGACTACTGCACCTTGTCATCTCACGCCCACGACTAGTTGTTGTCTCCACGCAGATCATCACTTAATCGCTTTGATCCTACCGAGGCTTCACTGCACCGTGGGACATCGGACATCTCGCCCTCTTGAATCTTCACCTCGAAAAGCTCTCGACGTCGTAACCCCAACTGCCCATAACATCTAAGCAGCAACGCAAACTGTAGACGTGATGTTCACTTCCTGATACGCGCATTTCCGGCATCAAAGAGAATATCCCGCACAACGTTACGGAGACTCAACACCGCACTTTCTCGTTGCGCCAATTTCATGCAAGCTAGCACACATGTAAGACAGCCACCCCGGACATCACAGGGGGCTCACCGCGCTAACGTCAGAAGAAGCTTGTTCTTGAAGGTCATACGGCCCAAAGAATGCTCCGGTCAGGCATATGAAGCAGATGATCTCCATCGCGTAAAGTAAGGCTGAACCAGGGTCGCCGATGGCGGCATGAGGCAAAGTCAACCTTAAAGACTGGGCGTTCCGCTGAGGGGCTACCCTTGGACTGGTAAGAGACATTGAATCGTTCCTCACAAACCCCATTATGCATCGTCCGTCAACGTTGAAGCTACTCGTCTGCCTTCTCGTGAGCTCAGTCGCGGCTCAAAGAAAGGGTGGTGGCGGCGGTGGAGGAGGCGGAGGAAGCAGCGGCGACAACGATGGCTCCTCGTCCGGTGACGGCGACGACGACGATGCTGGCGACGACAACGACAGCGGCAGTGGAGGCGGCTCATCCCTCCCCGACAACTCGGCGCCCTGCGGTTACTACGCCCGGCTGGAATCGTTCGGCCTGCCGGGCCTCTACTACAATGGCACCCTCACCGTCCGCCACCACATCACCCACAACTCGGCCTGGGATGAGGAGTCCGAGCCGATAGACCTCTGCGACAACGACGACAGGACGCCCAAAACAAATACCTACCCAGCACTAGTCCTCATCGCCCCGACAGGCAACGACTCAGACACGAACCCCATGCACTGGGTTCTCCGCGGTTTCCAGCCCGCGCACGAATACCACGCCCTCAACGACGCCGTCGACTTCAAGCAAAGATGGGTATACATCCGATCCAGCGACTTTGTCATCTCAAATTACACCCGCGAATACGACACGCCCTTCTCGCCGTATTGGACGGATAGATACGACGACTCTGACGCGACAAATCTCGACCAGACGACGCGCGTGTACTGGCCGACCAACATCACCGCCCAAGACGACGGCACATTCTCCGCACGAGCAGAGTACGCACAGTCACCTCCCGTCATCGACAGCAAGGAATACGTCGGCTACTTTCCCAATCCAGGGAAACACACGAGCCAGTACGTGACGGTGAAGAGCGTGTGCGACCTGAACCAAAAGTACATCGACGACGAAGACGATATCGATTCCGTGCGTGAAAGTTATGGAGCAAAGACTCGAAGGCAACGTTACGACGACTTTGACGAGGACGGCGAACGGATCTGGTACGCTTCGATCCCGACCTTTTGGCTCGACAAGGGCGCCACCGTGGAAATGGCCGGCATCGGCGCCGACGAGATGACTTTGACGCTCAACAACAGCCTCAAAGAAGCCATCCCCTGGATCGGAGATCGGGACGGAGGGTGCTATCCTGACGAGTCAGACCCTTTCGAGCTCTCGAACTTCCACCCATCGCAATCTTCAACCTACGAAGGCGCGGGTTTGAGACTGTGGAACGTGACCCTCAGGATCAGTCTCTCGTTTGAGGGTTCCATCGTCCGCGAGAACAGCACGACTATCAATGGCGAGGGGAATGGGAAACTTCTTTTCGACGCTGGGTACAGGCTCGCAGAGGCCGCTCAGGAGGACGAGGACGATAAATCCGCGGCCTCGCGAGCGGGCATCGAAAGCAGAGTCATCTTGGCCGTGGTCATGGCGATAGCATTTATGGCATTGTAGACAACCTACTTCTTAGTACGTCAGCATCAAGCGCCATGAAGACTTGTATCAAATCACAGATTTACAGCAACGTCATCCAAGTGTAAGATCATTACAAGGACTACGACGTGGAGGATTGCGCAAAATAGCCCCGAAATACAAAAGGTATACGAAGCGAGGACGATGAATCGAGGCCAGGGCTGGCAAAAATGATTCAGGGGAGGCTCGAACTCCCGACCTTCAGTGAACCGCGAGTCCTCGAAGAGGATCGTGGATGTTAGACTGACGTGATAAACCAACTACACCACCGAACCGATTGTTGAAATTGCCGCTCATCTGAGGGGTACATGAGGAACAAACTCTACAATGGGCCTGGACCTGGCGGTGGGGTGGCAAGGTGGGATGGGGCAAGTTGAAATGCCCCTATCGCATTACAGGAAGCGGGGATGACTCGGAAAGATTGTAAGAAAGGATTGTAGGAATTAGGATGACAATGCCATGCAGGAAGAATACTCATCTAACGTTGCCAATCAAGGATCATGTCTGCTGCCCTTTCGGCTTCTTCCATTCCTTGGTCGTGAAGTCTCGCGATCCTCTCGATTAACTTGCAGAAGAATAGACATCAGGGCTCACATCTCCTTCGCACAAATGCGGCTGATGATCCTCCGAACAAGTGTCTCGATGACGACGCGGTGCCGCCAGATCACTGACGGTGTATCTAATTGAAGGGTCGAGATACCCACTGGCACATGTACCCCGCCCAGACAAGAGGCTCATGTCTGAGTGCGTCGAATCTGCGTGGTCCTCCGAGTCGGCCGATGGAGCGGGCGCTCTGGTGCCTTTCGACACCGCAGCTCCTTGGAAGACAGCGGAAAGCCTTCGCGTGATCAACCTGCCCCCTTCTCGGATTCGGTCCATGAGATGAGGCGCGCCTGTCTCGTGTTTGTGCAGGGCAAGCAACGGAAAGGATGTGCCGTCGATGGTTCTACGCCTGCGACGAGATGCCGATCCAATGGCAGCTCCCGTTCTTTCAGGTTTTCCGTCCATGCTCGTATGTATGCTCGCCTCGGTGGCGCGTCGGGCGGAGGGAAAAGGACCAAAGGCTCCACACTCGAAGATGTCTTGATGGAACATTTCATGATTGCAGTGTCGTGGCTTGATAGGCTCTTCGATGATCACCGAGGGTATTGGCATGACGTGACCGCTTCGAGCATCAATACCAAGATGATAGAGGCTGTTGATGTTCCCAGTTCTTGGTGATGTGATATCGGTCGGGGGTTTCAGCCAGTCTCTCGTGCTCTGGCGCTTGCCGAGCGCAGGAAAAGACTTGAAAGAGACGGGGCTGTCTGACGCCGAAGATGCTCGTTCGTTCTCTTGACCATCGTCGTAAGCCCTTGTCGAAATCTGGGGCTCCATTGCTAATCTACGACAGTCCGCAAATCTGTCGTCATCAGGGTCATTCACGGCCGTGGTGGGATTGAGAGTTGAAGAAGAGGCACCAGTAGATCTGCTCTCTGAATCATCAGGAGGCAAATTACTCGAAGTATCTACCGATCCTCGCAGTGTGACGGTGGATGCGTTTGGAGTGGCCATCCAGCGAATGTTCGTTACACTTCGCCGAGAAAGTATCGTGGTCTTTGACGAATTTGTCTGGACTCTGGTGCAAATATGACCGTCGACAAAATTCCGCGTCGAGAAGGCGGTCTGCGGCAAGCTAATCGTGGTGGCGGGATCGGCTACCGTGACAGCTTTAACTTCGATGGAGTCATCGAGGCAGCTAGGTTTGCTGGATTTCTGGCCCGTTGAGATCGTATCTGATGCGCATGTCGTCATTCCAGTGAGCCGTTCGTACTGGGAGAAGCACATTTCGCGAATGGCGAGTTCAACAATGTCCTGAATGTGGCCATCGTCAAGAAAGTAAGTCGAACCTGTGTCAACAGCAGGCTTGTGTTGCGTCCCGGTTCTCCGACTGTTGACTTGACGACGATCGGAAACATGCTCGCGAGCTCGATGGACGATGTCCTGAACGAGGGAATGGGTGACACCCCAGGAATTGTACCCAGCTCGGGGGTCGACAGAACTTGGGTCGACGGAACTCGGCGGAGGATTGATTAGAGGTGCTTGGGTACCAAAATCTTGACTGCGGCATTGATTTTGAGGGTCCAGGGCAGAAGGCAAAGGACTTCCGGACAAGGAGTGCTCAGACAACCAAGTCGAGTTCTGCCCATGAGTACTGATGATGCTGAGGGTCGAGCTCGCGGTACTTTTTGTTGGGACTATACAGGCGTCACCTGACAGCATGCTTCTATCAGCAGCAGTTCAGTCAGATAATCGGTTCCGGAGCCATACCCTGACCAAATGCCCCGACGAGAGATGCGCGGCTTGCTGCAGCACGTACCGCAGGTGGGAGACATTGCTGATGGATTTGTACACCCTTCTCATCGACACTCATGCACCTTTGGGGCCGGTGATATTGTGTCTCGGGCTGGGCTTGCTAAACACAGTCCTCAGGCCGTCCACTGCAGACGAGGCTGCAAAGAATCGTGTTCTTCGGCCGAGGAGTCAGATTGAATGTTCTCCATTCACCATCTAACCGCTGACGAGTCAGTGCTTCGTCCCGCGACGATTGAATGGCAGCGTTCAGCGAAGGGCGCGCCACGAAGAGGGCATTCTCGAGTTGAGCCTTGTCCGAAGGGGCTTCCACGAACCCCGAGGCGAAGCTTTCGTTGCGGGTATTGATTGCGGTATAGAATCGCTCCTCTCCGCTACCAATGTCGGACATGGCAGTGGCCGTTGCTAAGCCCGAAGTAGCTCGAATAGGTGATGTTGTAGCAGGACGCGACGATGATTGATGCAGACATACAATTTGGTGCTGAGGGATTGACCAGATTTGAGGATGTGAAGAGACATGTGCGCGTGGTCTTGAGACACCAGGCTGAGACTGGCTCAGCTATTTGGGATGCATTGATGGGCAAGTAGGCAGGCACTACTGAG
The DNA here is from genome assembly GCA_002851675.1 of Verticillium nubilum. Classification (NCBI taxonomy): domain Eukaryota; kingdom Fungi; phylum Ascomycota; class Sordariomycetes; order Glomerellales; family Plectosphaerellaceae; genus Verticillium; species Verticillium nubilum. The sequence continues at coordinate 373,266 of NMXI01000049.1, read as the reverse complement.
AAACACAGAACACAGGAAGGAAGCTCAATCGCTCTTTCTGAAAGATGATCAGCCAGTAAAGAAGGTGATTTCCATCTAGGATTCATGGTTGACAAGATTTCTTTCTCGTCATTTGACACAGTCAAGAGACAATGGGCTGCTTGATGTTTCGAAAAAGATGAGATCCTACGTCTGCTCTGAATGATGGTGATGGCATCTGCGGTGGATGAATGGGAGCTCTGCCTGCCGCTTACTCATCACACTCTATCTTATCGCACCTTCCGCTCCCGCCTCCACAGCCAATGAAATTCTTGCGCAACAGAGCCTTTCGAGCTTTGCCTTTGAAGATCTCATCACCCGACCTGCCGGCCTCGCCCCCCATTGTCCACGGCGCTTAACTGCGAGGTGCCGACTCTCGAAACTTGCGGCCACGATGCCCGAGTCACCCTCACCTACTACCCCCGCATCTCGAGACCAGCCCGCTGGCGCCGACCCCGACGCCTACACCAGGCTGCACATCACGCCTTTCGACGCCGATCTCCTTAAAGTCGTCGTCCCTGCAAGCGCTCTGCCGAACGCACGGGGTATCTCCTTCCACACCCTGCAGGCCTTTCCCGAGAAGCGCTACGGCTTCGTCGAGCTGCCCGCTATGGATGCCGAGAAGATTAAGAAGAAGTTGAACGGTGCCGTGCTCAAGGGTTCCAAGATGCGCGTTGAGAAGGCAAGGCCTGAACCTACCGCGGAGGCTGCGAAGGAGGAGGAGACCGGCAAGAAGCGCAAGAAGAAGTCCAAGGACGACCATGAGGGCACCAAGAAGCGGAAGCGCGATTACAATGTCATCTCCGGCGTCGAGCTCGAGGATCGCAAGGTCAAGCGAGGCTGGACAGTCACAGACGAGGACAAGATCAAGGAGAAGCGCAACAAGAAGGACAGGAAAGACAAGGAGAAGAGCAAAGACAAGAAAGACAAGAAGAAGCGCGAGGAGAGGTCCAAATATACCGATAAGGAGGAGTGTCTGCTCAAGACCAAGCTGCCGGCCAATGCGCCCGTTGAGAAGCGGAAGAAGGGCAAGTCACGCGAGGTGGTCATCCATGAGTTCTCGAACACGACCAAATATCCCAGCTTCCTCAAGTCGAGCAAGCCCTCGGATGCAGCTCTTTCCAATGCTGAGTACGTCGAAGGCAAGGGGTGGGTGGACGAGGAGGGCAATGTCGTGGAGGCTGTGAAGGCCCGGAAGCCAGCGGAGCCCAAATCAGAGTCCCGCAAGAAGAAGGCAGTGGCACCGCCAGTCGTTGAAGATGACACAACGAGCAGCAGTGGCAGCTCTTCCGAGGATGAAGACGATTCGGAAGCAGAAGCGCCAGTCGCCAAACCGCAAAAGACTTCAACCACCGCCAAGGTGAAGACACCAGCACCGATCGACGATGATACGACAAGCAGCAGCGGCAGTTCTTCCTCTGACGAAGGAGAGTCGGAAGCAGAGGCGGAAGTCAAGGCGAATCAGGCCGTCACACCTGTCAAGGCGAAGTCTACGCCAGCTGCCGCCGACGACGACACGAGCAGCAGCGGCTCTTCCTCTGACAACGAAATCCCCGATGCCGATGAAGCAGCCGTCAAGGCCGTTGAGGAGGCTGTAAATAGTCCCCTGACCGCCCTGAAAGGCGATGCGTCGCGACCCAAGTCATCCAGCTCCAGCAACAGTCTCACAATCAAAATCCCCCCCTCGACCCCAGCCAAAGTCCACCCTCTCGAGGCTCTCTACAAGCGCGCGAAAGCCGGCGAAGAAACGACCACGACCCCAGCCAAGGAATCTCAACCCTTCAGCTTCTTCGGTGGTGGCGGTGATGACGATATCGACGAGGAGGACAGTGTTCCTAGTCTGCAGATTCCCATGACGCCCTACACACAAGAGGACTTTGAATGGCGCAACCTTAGGAGTGCTGCACCGACGCCTGATACGGCACACCCGTCGAGGATCAAGAACTTTTGGGCCGGCGACGAGGAGGACGAGCCCGAGACCGACGACGTCGACATGACCAACGCCGACGAAAAGGAGGGAGAGGCTGCTGCCGGGCCATCTGGCGACTTCCAGAAGTGGTTCTGGGAGAACAGGGGGGATCTCAACAAGTCGTGGATGAAGCGGAAGAAGACGGCCGCCAAGGAGAAGAGGCACAGGGAGAACAAATCACGAGCGAACAGGATGGTCTAGGCATTTCCAATACCAATTTTTTCTTTTTCGAGCATACAGTCGCGTTCCAACTGAATCTCCACGGGTTGGTGCACCACGACCAAAGTTCCTTGGCCAATCTCGTGGGGCTTGGCTTGCATCTGAAGACTTGCTCGGTAAGGAACCGAGACAGCGATTTATCTACGACTACGAGTACACTTTCTTCACGGCTACGAGTACGCGGAGATAACATCAACTGAAGTGCGGGAAGCGGACTGACGGTGAAATAGCTTGAGGCACAGCTTGAGGCTCTGCTACCCTGACATAGTTCAGCAGAAAGCCGAGCTTCCTTGCAGCCTTCAAGCTTCATCATCGGACGACCTCATGTGCCGATGCGGACTAACTGTACCCGAATTAGGTAATGACCATGTCTGTTGGATGCTGATCCCTCCAAGGCGGGAGAGTGTATTCCCCACGAATCACAGTCCGTCGAAGGCCGGAATATAACTGAGAAAGAAATCGCCTTCCCGCGTGGAAACGAGGCCTCGGTCTTGTAGGGCGAGACAGATGCCACGCGCGGCGAGGAGCTCGAACTCTATTGCGACGATTGGACGACGAACAGGCAAGCTTACCCCTGGCAATTGTAACCTCTATCCGGACCAATTGCCCCGCGATGCAAGGGCCATCGTCCTCAGGGCCTGACTCTGGACCTGGGGGTCTCGATGTCTCTCGGCCGAATGCGACGCCATCTCGACACTCGGATGTGACGCCCGACACTTACCCCGTGTCCCACGACGCGTTACCGCCGGACAATGAGAAAGGCTACATGCCGGCCGTAACGGCCCCGGGCAGTGCATTGCCGCCGTCAGAAGCACCGTACGTTGACCCGGATGATTTCGACGAGGGCGGCGCCGCTGCTTGGACGGCGGTTTTTGGGGCGTGGTGCACCCTCTTCTGTACTTTTGGTCTCGGCAACAGTGTTGGTGTTTTCCAGGCCTACTATGTCAGCGACGCTCTCGAGGATTATCCGTCATCCACCATCTCATGGGTGACGGGTATTTTCTTGTGGACGCTGAATTTCATGCCCGTCATTGTAAGTTGAACCCCCACCTGTTGAATCCCACACCCGCAACGGGCTAACAGCTCAGTTCGGCCGCGTCTACGATCGCTTCGGCCCAAAGTGGATCGTCGTCGGCGGCACCCTGACCTACGTCTTTGGCATGATGATGGTCTCCCTGTCCACCGAGTTCTGGCACTTCTTCCTCGCCATGAGCATCGTGGCGCCCATCGGCGCGAGCGCCGCCGCCAGCGCCAGCATGTCCGCCACGTTGTCGTGGTTCCGCAAGAAGCGCACCACGGCCTTTGGTATCATGATGTCCGGGTCGTCAGTCGGCGGCGTGATCCTGCCGATCATGATCTCGAGGATGATCGAACGGGTCGGCTTCCCGTGGACGATTCGTGCCGTGTCGTTCTTGTTTCTGGGGCTGATGAGCATCTCGTGCTTTACGGTGCGGTCGCGTCTGCAGCCTGAGGCGAGACCGCTCGTCATGAGAGAATATGTCCAGGGGCTGCGAGAACCAGCCATGGCTTTTACCGTTTTCGGCATGTTCCTTTTCTTCTGGGGCATGTTTCTACCCTTCAACTTTATCATCCTGCAGGCCGAGGCGCAGGGCATGAGTCCGGGGTTGGTCATCTACCTCCTCCCCATCATGCATGCGGTCAGGTACGTTTTCCACTCCCCCGATATGAAACCAAGCCAACATGGGGCAGCATCGTGGGCCGCATCATCCCCGGCATACTGGCCGACAAATTCGGCCGCTACAACGTCATGATCTGCATCGTCGCCCTCGCCGCAGTCTTCACCCTTTCCATCTGGATCCCCAGCAAGACAAACACTGCCATCATAGTCTTCACCGTCCTCTTCGGCTTCTCCTCCGGCAGTTTCACGTCCCTCGCGCCGACCCTCGTCGCGCAAATCTCCGACATTCGGCAGATCGGCATCCGCACAGGAACGGCATTCGCCGTACAGTCTTTCGGCGCACTAACGGGAAGCCCGATCGCGAGCGCCATCGTCGAGTCGCAGGGGGGCAAGTATCTGGGCCTGCAGCTATTCTGCGGCCTGGCCATGTTTGCGTCGGCAAACATCTTCTTCGTGGCGAGGCATGTTCAGGTCGGGCTGCGTTTTACGAAAGTATGAATCTCTCCAGGTCAATAAACCCCTTCGGCTCAATAGATCCCTTCAGCTCGTGCGTCAGGTCCATCTTCGGGGCACCTTCTCCTTTCAACCTCTGCTGCGAAATACGTGACGAACCAACCGCCTTGACATCTCGGTCCTCGGCAAATAGATCTTGGAGCCCGGCATCATGGCACCCCGTCGGGGTTTAAGCTAAGAGCTAGCTGATTTCTTGGGTCGAAGGTCGCGTCGCTTGTGGTTCACTGCGCTGTTTCTAGAAGAGACATCGCGCGTGCTGTGTTAGTTCGCGCTAAGTGTTCGACCGTCTTGCGCTCCAGGACTACCATTGGAGTCAGCAGACTGGGACTTTGCTTGACCTGATTCATATGAACCAGATTGCGAAACGCCGATCCCCACCTTAAGCACAGAATGCAGAGAGAAAGTGTCACGCCGAATGAGGGAGACAGTCTGGCAGGCGGTGAAAGCCATGTGATTGATCCTGCGATGACAACAGTAATGATGCCACGGAGATTAGTGACGATGGCCAAATGTTCAATACGGGTCCATGATACGAAGAGCGAGAGTTTCAGGTCCTCAGGAATGACGCCCCGCAGCTTCGGAACAATCAAACAGGGCGAACATGCGCACCATCACCGTCAGACACGTGACTGTGAGCCAGCTTCGGCTGCCATACACCCTCGGTCAGTGTCTCTATTAGGCTTTGCGCCGCGCGTTACGTATGAAATGGGGGGTCGTGCGGCTCATTGCTTGCCAGTCCCACATGCGGTCCAGTTGTGAGATGGCGGCTAAACATGATGAGAGCTGCGGGTTTCCTTGCAGGGGCGGTCACTTCGTACTGTCGTTTAACTGACAAAGGACCCGAGGTGTGTGCGTGTGTGTGTGTCTGGTCGGGGTCGCGGCCTGGGATGGCCCGTCATGCAAGAGATCAGGAACTTGGAATCTTCGGGCGATAACGCGGTCCGGGTGCTGGGAAGGCTTCTTGAAGAAATTATGATCATCTTCATCTTGGTTTGAGCTTGTTATTGTTGGCCACCACCAAGGCGATTCACACACTCTCTCTCTCACTCTCTCTCTCTCTCTCTCTCTCTCTCTCTCTCTCTCTCTCTCTCTCTCTCTCTCTCTCTCTCTCCTGCAGGTGACGTCCTAGAGCCGCTTCTGGAACACGGGGCCAAACGGCATGGCGCCGATGCATGAGCGGCAAACATATGCCGACAAATGTGATCCCGATCCTTTCGGTGCATCAATACCGCGAATGCGACACCATCAGCGCGTCGAGATGTTGGAGAAGGCCGGGGAAGACGGGGAAAACGGGGAAGGTCGGGGAAGTTGGGGCCGGCTGGGGTGTCAGCACAGGCTCTTTCGGAGTGAGGAGGTACGGGGGTGCCCACTAAAGTACCTGAGGAGGCAAGTAGGGGGGCACCTAGGGGGCTCGGGGGGGGGGGGGGGGGGGGGGCCC